>PVIH01030633.1:0-11921 GCA_004025045.1 Sigmodon hispidus | reverse complement strand
GCTCTACCACTGAGCCACACCCCAGCCCCTCACTGGGGGATTCTAGGCAGGGGCTCTACCACTGAGCCACACCCCCAGCCCCTCACTGGGGGATTCTAGGCAGGGGCTCTACCACTGAGCCACACCCCAGCCCCTCACTGGGGGATTCTAGGCAGGGGCTCTACCAATGGATTGCTATATAAATAGCTATTGTACTGTGTTGTTTGGGAACCATGGAAACAAAGCCTTACCAGGCTCTTTTGACATCAGCCATCTTATCGTTTGAGTAGTGAAGGCAGGGGGATCAGGAGTAAAGTCCTTCTCAGCTACACGGTCCCCAAACAGCAAACCAAACCAAACAAGCCCACCTATGTCTCTCATTCTCTCAAATGTCTTCCCCAAACCTGACCCGAAAACTCCATGCCTTGGTTTATCTCGCAGGCCCAGTGGCCAAGTGACAAACTTGTATTGAGACCCAGACAGAGCCGCTGTTGGATATCTGATGAAAATATCAAAATGTCAGGCTGGAGAGATGGCTCAGCGGTTAAGAGCACCGTCTGCTCTTCCAGAGGACCCAGGTTCGATTCCCAGCACCCACATGGCAGCTAACAACTGTCTGTAGTTCCAGTTCCAGGCAAACACCAAGGCAAATAAATAATAAATAAATAAATAAATAAAGTTTAAAAAAAAAAAAAAAGAAAGAAATCCGAAGTACTGATTTAAAAAAAAAAAAAAAGAAAAAAAAAAAGAAAAGATCAAAATGTCTACCAGGTCCCTGGCTCCCTTTTCGTCCCTCAGAAAGCACCGCTTTGCTGGACAGTCCCATAGCCATACTCCTAGACTGGGTTGGACACATTTCCAAGCTTCAGGCTTATCTCTGTTCCATTCATAGAGTTTGGCTCTAGCCACTGTCTACGAGAGGATCTACCCATGTGCAGGCCACTCTGGCTTCCTCTGGTTCTGTGCTTTTCAGGGTCCTACATGGACAAGCTGCATCCCATCCTCTAGGACCGGATGTCTGTCTCAGGAATTCCAAACCACACACTATGGTCAAATTTGAGTCTCAGCCAGGCCTGCTAGCTCTCAGGATTCTCATTCTAGTTACTGTTCAATGCCTAACTAAGCTATAAAATGAGTTCAAAGCCAGCCTGGGTAATTTAGTGAGACCCCCCCATCTCAAACTAAAATACAACAAAAGGGGCTGGGGATACAGCATAGTCACAGAGCACTTAATCATGCATGAGGCTCTGGGTTCAATTTCTACCATTGCTAAAGAAAAATAGACCTCTGATGGGGCTGGAGAGATGGCTCAGCTGTTAAGAGCATTTTCTGTTTTTGCAGAGGATCTGGGTTTGATTCCCAACACCCACATGGTAGCTCACAATCACCACCCATTTGTACAGGATCTGAGGACCTCCCTCTTCTGACCTCCTCTGTCAGCAGGTGCACATGTACACATGCAGGCAAAACACTCATACACGTATAAAGTAAACAAATAAAAAAAAGGCAGAAAGACCAACCTGGGGCTGGAGGGATGGCTCAGTGGTTAGGAACACTGGCTACGTTTCCAGATGGT
Source organism: Sigmodon hispidus (assembly GCA_004025045.1). Taxonomy (NCBI): domain Eukaryota; kingdom Metazoa; phylum Chordata; class Mammalia; order Rodentia; family Cricetidae; genus Sigmodon; species Sigmodon hispidus. The sequence goes on along the minus strand of PVIH01030633.1, from coordinate 10,366 downwards.
CTGGGTAAGGTTCCTGGCATCTACAGAGACTCATACCTGCCTGTACCTCGAGTTCTAAGGGATCTGACAGCCATATCTGGCCTTCAGGAACACCAGACATGAACATGATGCACATACATACATGCAGGCAAAATATCCATACACATGAAATAAAATAATAAGAGAGAGAGGAAAAGGAAAGAGTACCCTGAGTTTACCCAGTACCCTGACTCTGCACTTGTCCTAAAGTCTCAAGCTACCATGACACCCCCTGGGTACTGGGGTCTACCCACGAGGAACCTGCCCCTCCAGGATTCACTCTCATAGCTACACCCACTCCTACAACCCAGCCTCTCTGACCACCCCTCTCTTATAGTCCCACCTACATTTTAGCTTGGGCTCCCATCACCACCCACCTCGGCCCAGCCTTGCCTCAACTCCGTTATAGCCTCACCTACTATAGAGGTGTGCGTGCCCTCACTCTGTGGTGCCCAATGCCCACTTAGCTCTCCCCAGTCCCGACACTTACTGCCCATGAAGTCTGAGGCTCTCTCCCCACCTTGTTTCCTAGTCTGTCTACCGAGGCTCACCTCCAGATGAGATGTGGCTCCAGGGGCTGGCTGGGTACATAAAGGCTGCGTTCTGGATCTGGTCATTGATGTCCTCATCTTCATTGAAGGGGAAGGTGCCACTGAGGCTGACGTACATGATCACACCCACGGACCACATGTCCAGAGAGCGGTTGTAACCCTGGTTGAGCAGTACCTCGGGTGCCAGGTAGGCGGGTGTGCCCACCACAGAGCGCCGGAAGGACTTCTCACCGATGATACGAGCGAAGCCGAAGTCACACAGCTTCACCTGCGAGGGTGACAGAGTGGGGAGGGGGAGGTCATGAAGGATGATGTCACCTTCCCCCACTATGCGTACATACCGCTGCCACCTCAGTATCCCAAACCATACTGAATGCTGGTTCGAATCCAGGATTTGCCACTCACTAGCTGAGTGATCTCAGGTAAGTGTCATTCCCTCTCTGTACCTTAGTTTCCGCATCACTAACACAAGAAAGAACATAACAGCGCCTGTCTCAAAGGACCATCACATGTGAGGAGCACATAAGTTAGTCCACATGCAGCCCACTGAACTGTGCCCAGTATGGAGAAATTTCTATTAAATACTTCCCATAGCCATCTGTCTGCCTCCTAGGATGGGTTACAGCCTCCAAATGACCCTTTGTTGATGGTCCCTACTGGATAGGTGGGTATATGGACTGAAAGAGGAAACACAGGCAGTGTTTTAGGAGCTTTGTCCAGTTGGAATGGGCATGTGATTTCTTTTTTCTTTTTTTTTTTTTTTAAACTTTATTTACTTATTTATTTGCCTTGGTGTTTGCCTGGAACTGGAACTACAGACAGTTGTTAGCTGCCATGTGGGTGCTGGGAATCGAACCCGGGTCCTCTGGAAGAACAGACGGTGCTCTTAATCGCTGAGCCATCTCTCCAGCCCCGGGCATGTGATTTCTAACAAGGGCTCTGATTCCTCCATACTGGGAATGGGTTAGCCTCTAGAACTTTCCGGGGACTAAAGAGGACCAGGCATATAGGACCTGCTAGTGCAGGCAAGTAATCTCAGCAACCAGGGAGACAGAGCGAGGAGGATTTCCAGCTCAAGGCTAGCCTGGACTACAGACTGAGTTCAAAGCTAGCCCGAATGACTCAACTTACTTACTTTAAAATACAGAACAAACAGTTAAGAAAAAGAGCTGGAGAGATGGCTCAGCAGTTACAAGCACTTCCAGAAGATCTGGGTTCAATTTCCAGCACCCACATGGCAGCTCACAACTGTCTATAACTTTAATTCCAGGGGACCTGACACCCTTGGCAAACCACCAATGACCATAAAATAAAAATTAAAACAAACAAACAAAAAAGCCAAGATGGCATATACCTTTAATCACAGCACTCGCTCGGGAGGTAGAGGCAGGTGGATCTCTGTGAATTGTAGGACAGCCTGGTCTATAAAACAAACAAACAGAACCAAGACCTTGTCTCAAACCTAAAACCTCCCAGTAAGGAGCTTGAAGGTGTGGTTTGGCAACAACGCAACTTGTGGTGTAAATGTTCTCTGTATGCTGAAAATAAAGGAGCTGTTTTGGCCTATGTGGAGCACCGTAGAAGTGGGTGGAGGATCAGAGGGGAGACAGGTAAAAGGAGGGCGGAGTCAGTCAGTCTCCATCCGACCCCTGAGGAAGAGCCTTGTAAGGAATCTAGGTGAGCCACGGGCCGGGCATGTGGTAGATAGAATACTAGAAATGGGTTGAATTAAGATAAGAGAGCTAGCTAGTAATGTGCTTGAGACATAGACCAAACAGTATGAAATTAATATAAGTGTCTGACTCATTTCTTTGGGGGGAAAAAGCCGCCGCGGGCAAGGTCCAAACCTCTGGCCCAAGCAGGGCCGGAAATCTACAACAGCATCTATCTAGAGTCCCCCAGTAAGGGGCTGCAGTGTGGTTCAGTGGTAGAGCCCCTGCCTAGAATCCCCCAGTCAGGGGCTGGGGTGTGGCTCAGTGGTAGAGCCCCTGCCTAGAATCCCCCAGTGAGGGGCTGGGGTGTGGCTCAGTGGTAGAGCCCCTGCCTAGAATCCCCAGTGAGGGGCTGGGGTGTGGCTCAGTGGTAGAGCCCCTGCTAGAATCCCCAGTGAGGGGCTGGGGTGTGGCTCAGTGGTAGAGCCCCTGCTAGAATCCCCCAGTGAGGGGCTGGGGTGTGGCTCAGTGGCATAGCACAGGCCTACTAGGGCCTAAGTTCCATCCTTAGAAGAGGAGATGTAAGGAAGTGAAGCAGGCCACTATTTCTAAGGAAAAGGATGTATATATTTTTTTCTTTTTTAAAAAAAACTATTTAGTTTTATTTTATGTGAATTGGTGTTTTGCCTGCATGTATAACTGTGTAAGGGTGTCAGATCTTAGAATTGCAGTTGTTAGGCACCATGTGGATGCTGGGAATTGAACAGTCAGTGCTCTTAACTGCTGAGCTATCTCTCCAGCCCCCACATATATTTTTTGTATCTCTTATTTTCTGGCCTTTGTTCTAGCTAACATGGACTTTGAAGGCCAGCAATAGCACCAAACTGTCTTAAACAGCAAGGAGAAGGGCACCCAGCAACATGTAGTACCTTTGTAGGAACCAGAATATCTCTGGCCAGATTCTGTCTTTTTTTTAAAATATATATGTATATAGTGTTCTGCCTGCATGTATCCCTGCAGGCCAGAAGAGGGCGCCAGATCTCATAGTGGTTGTGAGTGGTTGCTGGGAATTGAACTCAGGACTCCTAGAAGAGCAGCCAATGATCTTAACCTCTGAGCCATCTCTCCAGCCCCATCAAGCCCCTGTCTTAAGAAGTCATGTCGCTTAGGGTCTGAAGCTCACCTGCGTCTAGACTGTTAGCGTCACTGCCCCCCACCCTTGCTGTCGGGGCTTGCCCCAGTCTAGGAAGGGACATGACGGACCTGAGGAAAAGGATCAGCTGATGCCAGCAGCACATTCTCTGGTTTGAGGTCACAGTGGACAATATTCTTGAAGTGCAGGTGTCTCAAGGCCACCAGGATCTGAGGAGAGGAGGCAGGGCGTCAGAAAGGAGGGAGAGAACCAACCCTGATGTCCACACCCCCGAGCCCAACGCAGGTCTGTACCCCTAAGGATGCTACCTACATGAGAGTCATTAAGGAAGGAATCCCATGGGGGCTGGAGAGATGGCTCAGTGGTTAAGAGCACCGTCTGCTCTTCCATAGGACCCGGGTTCGATTCCCAGCACCCACATGGCAGCTCACAACTGTCTGTAGTTCCAGTTCCAGGCAAACACCAAGGCAAATAAATAAATAAAGAAAAAAAAAAAAAAAAGGAAGGAATCCCAGAAATGCAGAACCATTTACCCTCTGGAGTTAAGAGCCTGATAGAGAATTTTAGAAAGGCCAGGCTATAGTGGGGAGGCTGTGAATACCCAGCTATTAAAACAGCAGACACTCTCCTCGTGTGGTGCAATTAAAAAACATTTTGAAGCCTGATGTGGTAACACACATCTTGAATCCCAGCACTTGGGAGGCGAGGCAGGTGGACCTCTGAGTTCGAGGCCAGCCTGGTCTACAGAGGAACAGTCAAAGCTGCACTATAAGACCCTGTTTCGAAAACAAACCAAAACAGGAAACAGCAGCAAACCTTGTTTTGGTTGGCAAGCTGGCTCAGCAGTAAAGGAGCTTGTGAGTAGCTGGACGACCCGAGTGCAGGTCCTAGAACCCACGTGTTGGAAGGAGAGAAGAAGCAACTTCCGCAAGTTGTCTTTTAACCTCGTGCACCGTGCACATACCACGTCCCCACCTCACGTATGTGCACACATGACATGCGCACACACAATCTAAGTTTTAGATTTAAAAAAAAAAAATTTTTTTATTTATTTTTATTTTTGTGCATTGGTGTTTTGTCAGGGATGCCAGATCCCCTGGAACTGGAACTACAGACAGTCGTGAGCTGCCATGTGGGTGCTGGGAATTGAACCCCGGTCCTCTGGAAGAGCACTCAGTGCTCCCTAAACATCAAACCATCTCTCCAGCTCCAATTTTTAGATTTTTGTTTTTTATTTTGTTTTAAGAGACAGGGTTGGGGGCTGGAGAGATGGCTCAGTGGTTAAGAGCACCGTCTGCTCTTCCAGAGGACCCGGGTTCGATTCCCAGCACCCACATGGCAGCTAACAACTGTCTGTAGTTCCAGTTCCAGGCAAACACCAAGGCAAAAATAAATAAATAAATAAAGTTAAAAAAAAAAAAAAAAGAGAGAGGGTTTCTTAACAGTGTAACAGTCCTGGCTGTCCTGGGACTTGCTCTGTAGAACAGGCTGCTCTGGAACTCACAGAGATCCACCTGCTTTTGCCTCACAAGTGTTGGGATGAAGGGTGTGCATCACCACTGCAAAGCTGCTTGTTCCATATTTTAAGACAGGGTCTTACATAGCCAGTACTAGCCCCAAACTTACTATGTAGCCAAAGCAAGCCTTGAGCTGATTGATATTTGTATTTCTCAGATGGATGCTAGGCTTACAAGCCTGTGTCACCATGCCGGCCCTGCTGAGCTCAGGACTGAGTGATACCTACCTGGAAGCGTGGTGGTAGGGCCTAAATAAGGTACTAAGACAAAAGAACTGGATCCAGTGCTTAGAGGTGGAGCAGGCAAGAGCCTTGAAGACAGAAATCTGCAGAGAGAGAAGAGAGAGGGAGAGAGAGACAAAGAGAGCAGTATGAAATGGAAGATTAGGAGGCTGGAGAGATGGCTCAGCGGTTAAGAGCACTGACTGTTTTTCCGGAGGACCTGGGTTCGATTCCCAGCATCCATGTGGCAGCTAACAATAATTCCAAGAGCTGACACCCTTACATAGTTATACATGCAGGCAAAACATCAATTCACATTAAATAAATAAATATTTTTAAAAAAAGAAAGAAATGGAAGATCAGAGAGAGAAAAACTACTTCGGTTGCTGAAAGCACCCAGCTCCCTCTTGTATAGTCAGGGTGTGGCTCTTTGTCCAGACATACTGATGGGGTGTGCAGATGGAGCAGTGAAGTACAGTATGCAGAAAAGCTAGAGTGAGACGAGTCACAGGCAGAGAGGAGGCCTCTCCAGGGAGGACTGGGAAAGGTGAACACCACAGAGGTTAAAACGCGGCCAAGGTGAATGAAAGCCATGGGCGGAGCGATGGTGGGCGGAGCGATGGTGGGCGGAGCGATGGTGGGCGGAGCGATGGTGGGCGGAGCGATGGTGGGCGGAGCGATGGTGGGCGGAGCGATGGTGGGCGGAGCGATGGTGGGCGGAGCAATGGCCGAGCTAGCATGTGCAAAGGCCTGGGTTCCACCCCAGTACTGCCTAAGGTGGATATGGTGGAATCTTAGCACTGGAGAGGCAGAGGCAAAAAATCAGGAATTCAAGGTCCTCTTTAACTACATAGCAAGTTCAAGGCCAGCCCGGGATATAGAACACCATGTCTCAAACAACAGCAACAACAAGAACAAAAATCCCCCAAAAAAAAGTTGGAAGAAAAAAGGGAAAAAAGCCAAAGCCAGGTGGGTGGCGGTGGCGCTTGGGAGGAGGGAGAGACAGGCGGGTAGATCTCTTGTGAATTTGAGGCCAGGCTAGTCTACAGAGAAACCTTGTCTTAAAAACAAAACAAAAGAAAAACAGAGAGAGAGAGAGAGAAATTGTAAATAAATATTGGGATAAAAAAGGAGGGGGCTGGAGAGATGGCTCAGAAGTTAAGGGCACCGTCTGCTCTTCCAGAGGACCCGGGTTCGATTCCCAGCACCCACATGGCTGCTAACAACTGTCTGTAGTTCCAGTTCCAGGCAAACACCAAGGCAAATAAATAAATAAAGTTTAAAAAAAAAAAAAAAAAAAAGGACTGAATAGATTTCGAGAGATGGCTCAGTGGGTCAAGGCATTGGCCACCAAGCCTGACAACCTGAGTCCTATGCCTGGGACCCATAGGGTGGAAGGAGAGAACCAGAGAACCGGCTTCTGCCAGTTGTCCTATGCTCTCCATGTGTGTTAGGGCACTCAAGCTGTGGCACACGCATGCCCACGTACATAGATAAACTTACACGTGAAATGTAATAGAATACTGAACAGTATAAAGGACAATGATCTCACATCTGTCATATATAAAGAACACTTAAAGCAATAAGTATGCTTAGTGAGTGAGGCATGCTTGTGAAGCCCAGTTGCTTGAAGGCATGGGCAGAAACATTGCTGCCAAGGGTGAGGCCAGCCTTGTCTAAGTAGAGAGTTCTAGACCAGCCAAGGATTCATATTAAGGCTGTGAAACACAAAAACAAACACACAAATAAAGGACTAGGGAGACAGTTTAGTGGTTAGGACTACTATCTGCTTTTCTAGAGGATCAGAGTGAAATTCCCAGCATACTCATAACTCAAGTTCCAAGGAGGATCTTACGCCTCCTTCTGGCCTCCTCAGGTACTGCACATACGACACATGGTGCATCTACATACATTGAATCTACATACATACATCTACATACATCATACATACATACATCTACATACATCTACACTCATACACATAGGAAATAGTAAATCTGTCGTGGTAGCACATGTATTTAATCCCAGAACACTGGAAACTGAGGAAGATGGATCTCCATGAATTCCAGGGCAGCCTGGTCTACTCAGTGAGATCCTGTCTGAAAATAAATAAATAAGGCAGACCGGTGGAGGCTCACGCCTTTAATCCCAGCACTTGGGAGGCAGAGGCAGACAGATCTCTGTGAGTTCAAGGCCAGCTGGTCTACAAAGTGAGTTCCAGGACAGTCAAGACTGCTAGAGAAACCTTGCCTCAAAAAAACTAAAATAAATAATTTTTTTTAAGTACGAATTTGACACAAAACATAGGGAGAAAAAATGATTGCATGGCACACTGACCCTGGCAACAGGAAGAATGATTCAGGGGAATCATGTGAAGTAAACACCGAATGCATGAGATCCTGTCTCAAAAAGCCAAAAGCCAATATGAAATTTTGTGAGGCTGGCAATTATTTTTATCTGGCATTAGTAAGAAGTGTGAGCACGCATCCTCCCACTGGGCTGGCAGAAAAAAAAAAAGAAAAAGCTTGGAGACAATAAACATTGTTTTTTACTTTTTGAGACAAGCTCTCAGCTAGCCCAAGTTAGCCTTGAATTCACTCCAAAGGCAAAGATGGCCTTGAACTCCTGATCTCCCCACCTGCCATTATAGTCTATGACACTATATCCAGTTTATACAGAAGTTCGAACTCAAGGCTAGGTACATGGTAGGGAGGCGAGCACTCTACTCATGGAGCTAAAGACTGGGCTGCCTAAAAGGTACTCAAACTGTCCCACAGCTCTGGCCATGCAGCCAGTGAGAAGCTGGGGCATGGTGGAACACACCTGTGCTTCCAGCAGGAGGAGGAGTTCAAGGCCATCTTTGGCTGCATAGTTCGTCAGAGGCTAGCCTGGACAATATGAGTCCATATATAAATATCAGGGGGTGTGGCTCTGTTCTCTTTGTGGAACCCACAAAGCCCTGGGTTTGAGCCCCAGAACTGCATAAACTGGGTATTGTAGTACAAGCCCTAATTCTGGAACTCAGGGAATAGAGGTGCTAGCATCTGAAGTTTAAGATTATCTTCATCTACATATTAAGTTCCAGGCTAGCCTGGGCTACACAAGATCCTTTCTCAAAAAAAAAAAAAAAAAAAAAAAAAAAGAAAATAGAGCCAGGAGTAGTGGTGCTCACTTTTAATCCCAGGACTCAGGAAGCTTATTAAAATAGTTCCAATAATAACTATTATTATGAAATGCTATAATAATAAACTGGAGATAGCCCTCCACTTTGGATGGTAGATGTTGTCACCCATAGTGGGCAGAGCTGTCACAGACAGGTAGACTAGCTGTGATCAATAATATCATAGTGTTTACTGAGCCTTGACTGTTTTCTTTCTTTCTTTCATTTTTTCTTTCTTTCTTCCTTTCTTTTTTTTTGAGATAGGCTCTCACAACATAGCTCTGGCTATCCTGGAACCAACTATGTAGACCAGGCTGGCCATGAACTCAAAGAGATCTGCCTGCCTCTGCCTCCCAAATATGGATTAGGATTAAGGTCATGAGCCACTACACCCTGCTCTGTCCCTTCATAATTTATCTCTTGTTGCTATTAATATGATTTCCATATGTTTCTCTAACTCTGGCCTCCCAGGGCACCAGCCTGTTCAAAGGGCCTCCGCCAGGGGGCGCCCGGGGCCACGGCGCACAGCGCACCTGCGTGATGAGGAATTTGGTGAGGCGTTCCGGAAGCCGGCCCTTCTCACTGGAGAGGATCATCTCCAACATGTCCCCGTGCAGTTTCTCCATCACCACGAATACCTTCTCAGGGGTCTCGAACATGCACTCGAGGTTCACGATCCCGGGATGCCTCAGACTCTGTCCAGGAATGTGGGAAGAAAGGTCAGGACTAAAGATCGAGTATGGCAAGAATTAGAGAGAGTTTCCAGAAGTCTTTTGCATGGGAACTTATGCAGAAAGCCTGGGCGGCAGGAAGCTTGGAAAAATGGCAAGCTGCATTGCTTTGGTTTCTGTTTGATTAATTTTCTTCTTCTGGTACTCGTGCATGCTAGGTCAAATGCTCTATCACCGATCCCCTAGTCCTTAAGATCTTCCTTGGCGGGGCTGGAGAGATGGCTCAGCGGTTAAGAGGACTGACTGTTCTTCCCGAGGACCTGAGTTCGATTCCCAGTACCCACATGGCAGCTAACAACTGTCTGTAATTCCAAGATCTGACACCCTTACACAGTTATACATGCAGGCAAAAAATTCACATGAAATAAAAATAAATTAAAAATAATAATAATTTTAAAAAAAGGCCTGCCGGTGTCTTCAACCCTTCTTGCTGACCTCATTTCTTCCCTGTCACCTGCACAGGCTGGTCCTAGCCCTTCTCTGCTCAAAATGCTCTCAGTTCTAGCATGCACATCCTCTCTTCCAGGAAGCCTAACTTGATCACCCCTAGACTGTAGTTAAAAGGAGTAAGCAGGAGGAGCAGGTTTCACATGCAAGGGCATGGCTGGGTCATGGTCCCTGTGAGTCACCTGGAGAATGGCCACTTCATTCCTGAGCTGGCTCTCCTGCTTGGTGGGGAAGCGCAGCTTGTCAATGACCTTCACCGCAACATCTCTGCCAGTCTTCCTGTGTTTTCCTTGGAGGCAAAGGATCAGAGATCAAGCAAGACCTGCCAGTTCTCTATGGAGACCCAGATGGAATGAGCGAAGATGTTAAGACACCTTCAAGGTTTCTCTGAGGAGTTCTCAATATGAGGGGTGGGAAGGCAGGGTTAGCGGGTAAAAGTGGGAGGGGCCGGGGTGTGGCTCAGTGGTAGAACCCCTGCCTAGAATTCCCCAGTGAGGGGCTGAGGGGCTGGGGTGTGGCTCAGTGGTAGAGCCCCTGCCTAGAATCCCCCAGTGAGGGGCTGGGGTGTGGCTCAGTGGTAGAGCCCCTGCCTAGAATCCCCCAGTGAGGGGCTGGGGTGTGGCTCAGTGGTAGAGTCCCTGTCTAGAATCCCCCAGTGAGGGGCTGGACTGTGGCTCAGTGGTACAGCCCCTGCCTAGAATCTTCCAGTGAGGGGCTGAGGTGTGGCTCAGTGGTAGAGCCTCTGCCTAGAATCCCCCAGTGAGGGGCTGAGGTGTGGCTCAGTGGTAGAGACTCTGCCTAGAATTTCCCAGTGAGGGGCAGGGGTGTGGCTCAGTGGTAGAGCCTCTGCCTAGAATCCCCCAGTGAGGGGCTGGGGTGTGGCTCAGTGGTAGAGCCCCTGCCTAGAATCCCCCAG
>PVIH01030632.1:0-11922 GCA_004025045.1 Sigmodon hispidus | reverse complement strand
CTCCCCTCCCTCAAGAGTTGGATCAGATGTTCCTATAGGTGTAGTAGGATCTGAAGGTTCAGTCCAGGGTGCTTTTGACTGACAGGTTTCAGTCACAAGCTGTTTAGTTGTTATGGTTTGCCACTTGGACATGCTTGGTTTTTTCTTTTTAGTTTGTTTAAAGACCACTAATGAGTGAGTACATACCCTGCTTGTCTTTTTGAGTTTGTGATACCTCATCCAGGAGGATATTTTAAAAATCCATCCATTTGCCTGTGAATTTTAGGTTATCACTTTTTTTAACTGCAGAGTAGTTTTCCATTGTGTAGATTTAACACAGTTTGGTAATCACTTCTTCAGTTGAGGGACATCTAGGTTGTTTCCAGGTTGTTGCTATTACAAATAATATTGCAATGAATATAGTTGAGCTAATACCTTTGGAGTATGAAGGTGCCTATTTAGGGTTCACACCCATAAGTAGTATTTATTACCGGGTCCTTGGGGAGATTGATTCTCAATTTTCTGAGAAACACTTATATTGCATTCCAAAGTGGCAGAACAAGCTTACACTTCCACCAACAATGGAGGAGTGTTCCCCTTGTTCCGCATCCTCTCCAACATAGGCTGTCATCAGTGAATTTATCTTAGCCAATGTAACAGTTGTTAAGTATCTCAAAGTTGGTTTGATTTGCATTTCACTGGTGGTTAAAGATGATGAGCACTTTTTCAGGTGCCTTTTAGCCATTTGTAATTCCTCTGCTGAGAATTCCCTTTTTAGATCTGTAACACAATTTTCATTGTGTTATTCAAGGTTTAGGGCTCTAGATTCTTGAGCTCTTTGTATATCTTAGAGATGAGTCCTCTATCACTTGTAGGGTTGGTGAAAACCTTTTTCCATTCTGTAGGCTATCATTTTGTCCTATTGAAAGTGTCCTTGGCTTTACAGAAGCTTCTTAGCTTCAGGAGTTTCCACCAAAAAAAAAAATGTAATATTTTGGGACTATCATTCTTGTATTAATGACAATCAAATAAACATTTTAATATATCTTGAAATATGTATACAGAAACAAGTGCCCATGATGTCTAGGGCACAGTGGGCATCACAATGCTTCAGACAGAAAAGATCACAGGTCCAGAGTGAAGTTGGAGGTGAACAGATTCCAGCCTCTTGGACTCCCAAGAAACTCATCCTTGAGAACAGAGATACAGTCCTGGATTTGACTTTATGACAAGGCATGCACCAAACAAAGTTTTGAAAGAATCTTCCACAACAATCCTGAAAGTCACATTACAGATTACCAGAACCCCCTTCCAAGGCAATCTACATCATCACAGAGATAGGACATCTTCGTTAACAACATGAACCCATGGTTTACAGGGTGTAGTGGTAGTGAGGTGGCTACAGACAGCAGGGTCCTGTGTCCTGACTAGAGTAAGCAATTATGCAAACTCCCAGTCAAGAGCAGAAAAGAGACACATAACTCCTGTAGTCACAACTGACTGAGATTGCACTAAGGCATGAAAATGAGTGAACCAAAGAAGCAACAGGCAATTATAAGTGAAAGAATACATACAACAATATAAGTAACTATAAGGCATCACTGGAAGACACTGTTACTTTTAAACATTGAAACCTGAATAGAGCATTGAAGAGAAATCTGAAGAAGAAAACAGTTAAAAAAGCCTTTATGAAGATTATAGAAGAATCAAAAGAGGATATGATTAGTCCCTTAAAGAAAAAGAAAAAAAAATTGAAAGAAATGAACAATATATGATGAAAACCAAATAGCAAAATGCTACAAATTAAAGATTCATTTCAGAAATTAAAATTAATATTGAGAAATAATAAAGAAGGGCTACAAAGAATCAAGGGATGAAAGAAAATCTGTAGAAATAATTTTGCAGTACAAATACAAGCATAATTAACAGAATCTAAGAGATGGAAGAGAAAATACTGGAGTGTAAGATTAATTAGTGAAAATAGATAAAGCTCTGAAAAACTACACCAATACTATAAAAGACTAAACACAAAATGCTCAAGACAATTGTGACACATGAAAAGAGCAAACCTAAGAATAATAAATATAGAAGAAGGAAAAGAATACTAGCTCAAAAACACAGGTAATGTGTTCAATAAAATCACGGAAGAAAACTTCCCCAAACTAAAGAAGGATATGCCTGTAAATGTAGAAGAAGCTTATAGAACACTAAATAGGTTAGACCGACCGCAAAAGAATCTGCATATGACATAAAAATCAAGCCACAAAACATAGCAAACAAAAATAATATTAACATCGACAAGGAAAAGGCCCATTTTACTTATAAAAGCAGATCCATCAGAAAATTGTCAGACTTTTAATTAGAAAGAGTTAAAGCAAGAAGATCCAGAAGAGAAGTTATCAGACACTGATAAGATATGGCTACCAAAACAGATATCCATACCCGGCAAAATTATTAATCATCCTAGGTTGAGTAAGCACGATATTTCATGATAAACACTTGTTGAAACAATTACTACACACAAATCCAACACTTCAGAAATCACTACAGTGAAAACACCAAACAAGGAAAAGGAGATACAAGCAAGAAAACTCAAACAATTGATAATCTCACAGAAGAAAAATGCTAAGAAAGAAAATACACACAATCTGTCACCAAAAATGGTAGGGCATAACAATCAGTGGTCATTAATATCCCTCAATATAAAAGAATTTAATTCACTTATATAAAGTATCACCCTAATAAGATGGAAACAAAAACCCAAATCAACCTTCTGCTGCATTCAAGAGACACACCTCTGCTCTAAAGATAATCATAATGTCAGAATAAAAATTTCAGATCAGACTTTCCATACAAATACTTGCAAAAAATCAAGATGGTATTGCAATCCTAATATCCAACATAGAAGACTTTAAACTGAAGTCAATCAGAAGAGATCAGGATTCAAATTACCTATTTTTCATTGGAAAAATCAATCAAGATGAGGTGATATTTCAATCCTTAATATCTATGCACCTAATGTAAGTACACTTACCTATGTAAAAGAAACATTGCTAAAGCTCTAATCCAGAACTGCAAAAACATTTTTGCTTACACACACACACACACACACACACACACACACACACACACACACACACAAAATAACCTCAGAAGGCATTACCACCAAGACTTCATGTTATACTGTAGAGTTTCAGTAAGAAAAACAGCATGATACTGGCATGAATACAGATTTGAAGATCAATGGAATTGATTGGAAGATGAAGGCATAAGCCCAAAAAGCTATACACAATTGAGTTTTGACATATAGACACATAATATTCAATAGAAAAAAGATAGTATCTTCAACAAATTGTGATTGCATAAATGATGGCTATATATTAAGAAATGCAATTATATCAAAGCCTATTATTCTGCACAAATCTCAAACTCCAAGTGTTTCAGATCCAGAGCTGTTCAATGTATGTGGTTTGCAGCTTGGACATTCTTTTTTTAAATTTAAAGTTAAATAACTAGTGAAAACGTCCCTTTCTTATCTTCCTGTATTTGTGATATATGGCTCTGCAATATATCTCCAACTTTTTCCTTTTAAATATGAATTTTAGGATATCATTTTTTCTGACTACTGAGTAGAACACCATTGTGTACATGTACCAGAGTTATGATCCATTCTTCACATGAGGGGCAATTAGGTTGTTTCCAGATAATTACTATTACAAACATTGTTGCTGTAAACATAGTTGAGCTAAAGTTTTTGGGGAGCAAATGTGCTACTTATGGTTTATGCATAAAAGAGATATTCCTGAATCCTTGATTCATTGATACACAGTTTTTTTGAGAAAAACATATATTGTATTCCACATGGCATAATCAAGTTTACGCTTCCATCAACAATGAAGTAGTGATTGATCCTACCACTCCTCATTCTCTCCTGCACACACTGTCCTCTGTATTTTTAAACTAACCTTTTCTTATAGGTGTTAAGGTTGTAGCCTAATGTTGTTTTTATATGCATTTCTCTAATGGCTCAAGATGTTGAGAAATTTCTGAAGATCCTATCCAGCATTTGTTGTTTTTTATTCTTCTTCTTTATTTATTTTGTATTTATCAAGAAAAACAGTAAAATTAATTTAAATGGTGATAAGATAAAAATAACTATAAAGAAGATAAAAATCATAGGCATGACTTATCAAGGGTGATAATGTAAATAAGACTGCTACACATATATTTACTTTGTGTTCAGCTTTCCTTCTGAATTTCTTTTCCATCCCTGTATATCCTTATTCAAAGTCCCTTCCCCTTCCTACCACATCAGGTCATTTTTTTTCTCCACAAATTCCCATCCCCTCCCTGGGCTGGAAGCAGACAGTCCTATGTTCCCACTGACCCAATAATGCTTAGTTCATTCTCCCTTGTGGCAAATCCAGTTTTGTCCCCCCTACCTCAAAAGTGAGTCAGTTATTCCTATAGTTGGAGTGGGATCCATGGCGTCAGTCCAGAGTGTTTCTGATCCCAAGCTGATCAGTGGTTGTGGTTTGCAGCTTGGGCTTGCTTGGCTTTTTTTCTTGTTTGTTTGCTTAGAGACCACTAACTAGTGAGTACATCCCATGATTATCTTTCTAAGTTTATGATTTTTCCCTCAGGAGGATATTCTCCAAATCCATCCATTTGCCTGCAAATTTTAGTATATCTTTTTTCTTACTGCTCAGTAGTATTCCATTGTGCAGATGTACCACAATTTATTAATCCATTCTTCAGTTGAGGGACATCTATGTTGTTTCCAGTTTCTTGAAATTACAAATAATACTGCTGTGAATACAGTTGAACTAATACCTTGGGAGTGTGACTGTGACTGTTTAGGGTATACTACACCCAGAAGTGGTATTGCTGGGTCCTTGGGGAGATTGATTCTCAAATTTCTGAGAAACCACCATATTGCATTTCAAAGTGGCAGAACAAGCTTATACTCACAGCAACAATGGAGGAGTGTTCTTCATGATCTGAATCCTCTCCAACATAGACTGCCATTTGTTCCTTTTATCTTAGCCAATGTAAGAGGTGTTAAGTGGTATCTCAACATAGTTTTGATTTGCATTTCACTGCTGGCTAAAGATGATGAATACTTTTTCAGGTGCCTTTCAGCCATTTGTAATTCCTCTGCTGAGAATTCCCTTTTTAGATCTGAAACCCAATTTTGATTGCTTTATTCAAGGTTTAGGGCTCTTCAATCTTGAGTTCTTTGTATATCTTAGAGATGAGTCCTTTATCACTTGTAGGGTTGGTGAAAATAATTTTTCCCTTCTGTAGGTTGTCATTTTGTCCTATTGACAATGACCTTGACTTTACAGAAGCATCTTAGTTTCAGGAGATTCCACCAAAAAAAATGTAAAATTTTTGGATTAACACTCTTTGTATTAATGACAATCATATAAACATTTTAATATATGTTGAAATATGTATAGAAGAACAAGAGCCCATTGTTTCTAGGGCACAATGGGCACCACACAGCTTCAGAAAGAAAGGATCACAGGTCCAGAATGGAGTTGGATGTGAGTAGATTCCAGCCTCTTGGACAACCAAGAAACTCCTCCTTGAGAACAGAGACACAGTCCTGGATTTGACCTCATGACAAGGCATGCCCAAAACAAAGTGATGGAAGCATCTTCCACAACAATCATGAAAGTGACATTACAGATTACTAGAACCCACTTCCAAGATAATCTACATCATCACCTAGAAAGGACATCTTTGTTAACAACATGAACCCATGCTGTTCAGGGCATAGTGTGAGTCAGGTGGCTAAAGACAGCAGGGTCCTGTGGCCTGACTAGAGTAAGAAATCATGAAAACACCCAGTCAAGAGCAGAAAAGAGACACATAACTCCTGTAGTCACAACTGACTAAGATTGCACTAAGATATGACAATGCATGAATCAAAGAAGCAACAGGAAGTTATAAGTGAAAGGATACATATAAGAATATAAGGACCTATAAGGCATTACTGGAAGATACTGTTACTTTTAAACACCAAGACCTGAATAGAGCATTAAAGAGAAATCTGAAGGAGAAAACAGATAAAAAACCTTTTTGAATCCCATCAGTTCCGGTTCCTCTTCTGGGACTGGGTGCTGTCTGCAGAGTAAGTACCAGCAAAGTCTGTAGCAGGTGCATATAAAGTCAGACTTTCACTATAACCACAGCTGCTACTGAGGGAATTTGCATGGCTACACACCTTGACCTTAAACTGAGTGAACAGATAACTACAGGGGTCACTGAAGAACAGACTCAGACATTGCCCAGAGGTGAGGGGGGTTCACCAGGCCCAAATGCCTATATCCCAGCCAAGGAGAGAGAGTTGAGCTCCCATTGGTTCCAGTTCTGCTTTAGAGTAAGTCAAACTCTGTAGCAGGTGCAGATAAAATCTGCCTGTCTCCATACCCACAGCTGCTGCTGAGGGAATTTGCAAGGCTACCCACTTTGACCCACAACTGAGCGAACAGGTAACTTTTATGGTCTCTGAAGGGCAGATACATAACCTGCTGAGAGGTGAAAGCAGGAACACAACCCAAGTGCCACAACTGAGCAGGAGCCATCTAATCATAAACCACTGAACACATGGACAACCATCAGTGCAAAAAAAATTACATAATAATAATAATACAACATTGTAATTCCAGAAGAGAGTGGCGTTCTTACAAATACAAGACCTGAACTGATCAATGAAGAGGAAACAGAAGGAAGCAACACCAAAAATTCCTTTTTGATAATCATCAAACTCTCAAAGAAGATATGAAAAATAGCCTAATTTCCCTTTCAACTTTCCTATATACCGTCACACACTAAAACTCTTAAAGAAGATATGAAAAAAGCCTTAAAGAAATAGAAGAAAATACAAACAAAAAATTGGAAGAGATGAACAAATCTATGAAAGAAACATGCCAGGAAGTAAAGGTGAAATAAAAGATGAAATGGAAGCAATAAAAAAAGGCACAAAATGAGGCAAAGATGGAAATAGAAACTCTGAAGAAAAAAGCTTGAACAAGCATAAAAACAGAGTTCAAGAGATGGAAGATAGAAACTCTAAAGTGGAAGACTCAGTAGCTCAAATAGATATATCAGTCAAAGAAAATGGTAAAACCAAAAAAGCCATAACTCCAAATGTTCAGGAAATCTGGGACACCATGAAAAGACCTAATCTGAGAATAATAGGAATAGAAGAAGGAGAAGAATATCAGCTCAAAGGCACAGATAATGTTTTCCATAAAATCATAGAAGAAAACTTCCCAAACCTGAAGAAGGAAATGCCTATAGAGATGCAAGAAGCTTACAGAACACCAAATATATATGACCCCCCAAAAAAAGTCAGCACACCATATTATAATCAAGGCACAAGGCATACAGAACAAAGAAAAAAATTTAAGAGCTGCAAAAGAAAAGGGCCAACTCACATATAAAGGCAGACCCATCAGAAAAATGCCGACTATTCAATGTAAATGATGAAAGCTAGAAGGACTTGGTCAGAAGTTATACAGACTCTAAAACAGCATGGATGCCAAACTAGAATACTATACCCTGCAAAATTATCAATCACCATAGATGGAGTAAACAAGATATTTCAGGATAAAGTCTGACTGAAAGAATATCTATTTACCAGTCCAGCACTACAGAGAGTAAAAGAGAGAAAACTTCATCCTAAGGACCCCAGATACACCCACAAAATCACAAACAATCAATAATTCCACAGAAGAATACTTTAGAGAAAGGAAATACAAAAAGTTACCTCAAAAAATGGCAGGAAATATTAATCAATGTTCACTAATTTCCCTTAATATCAATGGTCTCAACTTTTCTATAAACTGTCACACACTAACAAGGTGGAGACAACAGAAGCCATCGTTCTGTTGCCTACAAGAAACACACCTCAACTGCAAAGACAGACACAGGCATAGATAAAAGGGTTGGGAAAAGATCAGCCAGTCAAATGGTCCTAAGAAACAATCAGGGGTGGCAATCATAGTATCTAAAAAAGTAGACTTTAAGCTAAAAGCAATTAAAAGTGACCAAGATGGTCACCACTTATTCATCACAGGAAAAATTGGTCAAGAGGAGATTTCAATCTTAAATGTTTATGCCCCTAATATAAGGGCACCTACATATGTAAAGGAAACACTGCTAAAGCATGAATCCCACATCAATTCTTATACCCTAGTAGTGGGAGAATTTAATACCTCACTTTCAACACGGGATAGATCAAACAGAAAGAATATCAACAGAGAAATAAGGAGTCTAACAGAGGTTATGATGCAAATGGATTTAATAAATTTCTACAAAATTTTCCACCCAAAGGCAAAGGAATATACATATTTCTCATCTCCTCATGGAACTTTCTCCAAAATTGAACACATACTTGGTCATAAAGCAAATATCAACAGATACAAAAAAATGGAAATAATCCCTTGTAACATATCGAAGCACCAAGGTCTAAATTTAGAGTTCAACAACATCAACCCCTCAAAAAAGCTTACCAACTCTTGAAAACTAAACATTACTCTGCTGAATCATCTTTGGGTCAAGGAAGAAATTAAGAAAGAAATCAAAGTCTTCCTAGAATTCAATGAACATGAATCTACAACGTATCCAAACTTGTGTGATACAATGAAAGCAGCCTTAAGAGGAAAATTCATAGCACTATATGCCTATATAAAAAAGCTGGAGAAATCTCACACTTGAGACATAACAGCTCAGCTGAAAGCCTTAGAGCAATTAGAAGCAAACTCACCTAGAAGGAGTAGACGGCAGGAAATAATCAAACCTAGATCTGAAACAAATACAGTTGAAACAAAAAGAACACTAAAAAGAATTAAAAAAAAATCTAAGAGTTGGTTCTTTGAGAAAGTCAACAAGATAGATAAGCCCTTAGCCAAATTAATCCAAAAAAAGAGAGAGAGAGTTTTCAAATCAACAAAATGAGAAATGAAAAGGGGGAATAACAACAGAACTCCAGGAAACACAGAGAATTTTCAGATCATATTTTGAAAATCTGTATTCCTCCAAAATGGAAAACCTAGAATAAATGGACAGCTTTCTGGACTGGTACCATCTACCAAAATTAAATAATGATCAGTTAATTTACCTAAACAGGCCTATAACACTTAAGGAATTTGAAGCTGTCATCAAAATACTCCCAAAAATTAAAAGCCATGGTCCGGATGGTTTTAGTGCTGAATTTTACCAGACATTCAAAGAAGAATTATTACTGTTACTCCTCAAACTCTTTCACACAGTAGAAACTGAAGAAATATCACCAAATTCCTTTTAAAAGGCCACAATTACCCCAATACCCAAGCCACTCAAAGACACAACAAAGAACGAGAATTACAGAGCAATATCCCTCATGAATATTGATGCTAAAATTCTCAACAAAATTTTGGAAAACCATATACAACAATGTATAAAAGATTTCATCCACCATGACCATGTAGGCTTCATCCCAGAAATGCAGGGCTGGTTTAACATATGAAAAACTGTAAATGTTATCCATCACATAAACAAACTAAAGGAACAAAACCACATAATCATATCCTCAGATATGAAAAAAGTCTTTGAAAAAATCCAACAATCCTTTATAATAGAAGCCCTGGAGAGATCAGGAATACAGGGAGAATACCTATATATAGTAAAGGCAACTTACAAGAAGATGACAGCAGGTATCAAACAATGCAAAAAAACCCAAAGCAAACCCACTAAAGTCAGGAACTAGAGAAGGATGTCCTTTCTCCCCTTATCTATTCTATATATTTCTCAAAATTTTAGCTAAAGCAATAAGGGAACAAAAAGAGAGTAAGGTGAAACAAATAGGAAAAGAAGTGAAGCTATCTCTATTTGCAGATGATATGATTGTATACATAAGTGAACCACAAAATTCTTCCAAGGAACAGCTACAGCTGATAAACACCTTCAGCAATGTAGCAGGATAAAGATAAACTGAAAGAAATCAGTAGCCCTTCTATACACTAAAGATAGAAGAGCTGAAATAAAAATAAGTGAAACATTACTCTTCATATTAGCTGCAAATAGTATTAAATACCTTGGAGTAACTAAAACCAAAGAAGTAACAGACCTATTTGACAAAAAAAAATTAAATCACTGAAGAAAGAAATTGAAGAGTATATCAGAAAATTTAAAGCTCTCCAATTCCAGGTATTTTAAAATGTGAAAAGACCTAGCCACTTCTCCCTCTGTCAAGAACTAAAAGATGTCTCTACATTGGAAATACACTATATCAAACCATATTATGCAGCCAAATATATGTACATACTGGTCCCACCTCAGGGTTTTCTTCAAATAGATTAAGCTACACAAAAGTATCACTCATACAGAGGTATTAGTTATGTCTCATGCTGGCTGCTCTTTTCAGTCTAATGTTTGTTAGTTCCCAATGGCTTTATTTAAGTATAAGTGCTATTTCGATTTGATGATCTTTTCCTGATTTATCATATAATTCTTCTCCATTTTAACTAGTCTCATTGAACTTGAAATGGTGGTTGACTATAGATCTCTAGGTCTGTTTCCATCAGTTACTGGATCAAAGCGTTGTGAAGCCTTTTATGGTATATGCTAATCGGATAATCATGAGACGCTACATATAACATTTTTCCACTATTGCTTGCAGCTTCTAACAAGGATAATTTGTGTGGACTTTCAGGATTTTCTAGCACCATATCTTTCTATCCCAGTATATTCTATCTCTATCTAGATTTTTTTTAATTTGTTATTCTACTCTTTTGTTTATCAGCTAGAACAACTCCTAATTCCACTCTTTGTTTCTTTTTCAAATGCATTTTTTCATTCCATGTTTTCTCAGGAGTTCTCATCAAATTTTCCATTCTAGAATAATTCAGGTGTTTATATGAAGGTTGTTCTTGTAGGTTAACTTTTCTGGAGATGATAATTTTATCCAGGCTATTTAATTTCCATTGAGTATGTTCTTTTAAGTAAGTATATATCATGCTTGTCTTTCAAACCTGGATTACCTCACTCAGAATGGTATTTTAAACATTCATCTATTTATCTGAAATTCTTATGATGTTCTTTTTTTCTACAGAAGAATATGTTCCATTTGTATATTCTCATATTTATATTGTGTTCCTTGTTTGAGAGGAAATCTGGTTAATTCCAGGTAAGATGTATCTTTTTAGACAAAATTTATATATGTAATAGCCCTAGCTGTCCTGAAACTTTTCTTTATAGAGGAGGGTGGCCATGTGAAAGAATCATCTGACAGGGCCTTCTAAGTAGAAGTATGTTGCTATTCAAGTGTATATCACCAACTGTGGGCTGATTCTGGCTACTACAAATAGTGATTTGATTAACACAGATGATTAAGTGTCCTTGTATGTCTCGCACAACCTTGCCAGCAAGAAAAGTGAAACACTCAGGATCTTCTTTAAACAGTTTATTTGGGACCTTTACAGTTGTTCTCTCTTTTTTCTTCTCTGTCTTCTTCTGCCTCAGGAAACCCTGTCCACTGACTAAATACTCTCAGGGCATCCAATCCCTATTAGCTACATGGGCACAACTCATAGGTCCATATACACAACAGCAAACCGTGCCCCCAGGCTCAAGCCAGATAAGGAGTTGTTTATCAGAGCACTCACCCACATGGGGTGGAGGCCAGAGATCAGCACCATCTTTAGGGTGCAGCAGCAGGCAGCTCTCTACACTTGTGGTATGAATAAGTATCATTTGGGTGTATGCTCAAGTGCAATGACATTGTGTTTTCAGGTAGGTTAATTTCCTATTATCTTATAAGCCATCATAGTGATTTTTAAAGTAGTTGTATTAGTATGTTATAAGCCACAATAAAGAACAGTTTTAAAATTAAACATTCTATCCAAAATATGATGTCACCCACATTTTATGTCTTAACTATTCTGTGGTTTG
>PVIH01030631.1:0-11927 GCA_004025045.1 Sigmodon hispidus | reverse complement strand
ATAAATGGAATTCCAAGGCTATTCTTTATTCTCCTTTATTTCCAACATCCTTGACAAGGAGTCTGCTGAGTCCTGCTGCTTCCAGGTAGTGGGTACCATAGGGAAATATGCCAATTCCAGTACCCCTAAAACCTGGTTCAAACCTGCTTTGTTTCCAAGGAGATTGGAGTAGACATTCTACGTACTCCTATCAAGACTAAACATCACCAAAGGGCACAATAGCAGTCATTGTGCCCTCCTTTAGTAAGGGGCATACCATAGTAGGCACTCCCAGACTCTCATCTCCCACCCCCGACTCCCCACAAAACCAAACTCTGTCAAACTCTAAGGTAAGACACCATGCTAGATGTAATTTTCTTTTCATGTATACTTCTCTGTTGTTCCTATTAATGGTCTAATCATGAATAACACTTCATGAGAACATAAAGTCCAGATGCTCTCTTAGCAAAGCACCTCTCTATATTTTAAAGTGAAACCTCTCCTTCCCTTTAAGACAGAAGTCCTCAACCTATGGGTCTACAATCCCTTTAACAAACCTCTATATTAAAAAAATACAATATAATTCATAGTAATAGCAAAATTACAGTTATGAAGTGGCAAGGAAAATAATTTTAATGTTTGAGGATCATCAATACTTGATGAACTGTATTAGGATGTCACAGCATCTGGAAGGTTGAGAACTATATTATCCTGATAACTTTTGTTAACTTGACACAAGCTAGAGCCATTTGAGTAGAGGGGACCTCAATTAAGAAAATTATCCATAAATTTCTATGAGCAAGTCTATGGGGTATATTTTTATTTTTACTTTATTTATTTATTTATTTTGGTTAATGATTGATATAGAAGGTTCTAGCCCATTGTGGGAGGTTTCTCTTCTGGGCAGATGGTCCTGGAATATATCAGAAAACAAACTGAGCAAGCTATGAGGGGCAAATCAGTAAACAGCATTTCTCTATGGTCTCTGCTTCAGTTTCTGCCTCCAGGTTCTTGCCCTGAGAGTCTACCCTGCACTCTCTCAGTGTTAGCATATGACCCGAGGATTATAAGTTAAAATAAACCCTTTTGTTCCCAAGTTGCTTTCCTATTGGTCATGATGTTTTATTCTAGCAATAGAAACCCTAACTAAGACAAACCCCATCACATCCAGTCTCTCCCACATAATACCATTTTCCACCTTATATTCTCCTTCTCATCTTGAGATCTGATTACAACTTCAAGATACTTTCTCCTAATAAACTGAATCTTCTGAAGGGAATGATGTGTCAGCTTCCTTTACTGGACCAACAAATGTTGTCATATTTTATTATTATTGTTGTGTTTAACAATGCTTAAAGAAATAAATTAAAAGAAGTTGGGTTTTGCTTGTTATGTTGGGAAAAGACTTTAATGAAAAGTCAGTCCAACCTTGCTTCCATAAACATGGTCAATCATTCACATAGTGACCACTCTACAGTCCACTTGAGTAGCTGCACATGGCTAAATTTTTGATACTGAAGGCACTTAGAAGATTAAAAAGAAACAAATACCACCATTGAATGAATACTGAACTTCCAATTTGTTGCCAATTTTGTTTTTGTATATGTAGTTTGCAGTTAAATGACTGAATCAGTTAAGCTTAAAATGCACATGACAAACATACCACTTTCCTCAATAACTAGAATATAACACAAGTATTTATATAGGAAAGAAATGACTGTTTATTTATTTATGAAGTAACTATGAACAGAGGAATGCCACTATTGAAGAAGAAATGATGCTTGTGGGGAAATTGCTCCCTGGAGTCCCATTTCAAATCCCTGGTTAAGACAGCAATCCATTTTTTTCTGCATTAAGCTAACAAAGGAGGTTATCACTTGCTCATTTTCAGCATGGCTTTGGTCTGCAAAAGAGGCTTGGGATTCAACACAAACTCCAGTATATTATATCATCAGTCCTAACTGCCTTGCTCGATTCCTTATACTCATTTCCATCTTGCCTTCCTCACTCATTAAGCTACTAGTTAAAAAAGATAACTGGGGAAAAAACAGCTGTGAGATGTCAATGCCCTGATGGCATGGAAGTGGTCCTCATTTCGGTGCAATAAAATCCCTCATCAATAGGCTATATTACTGACACTCTCTGTAATCAATTTTATTATTGATTTCTACTAGTTTTTATCAACCACTATGTTTTCACTTGAAACTCTACATGTTTCTTGTATCTGCAGATGAGAAATCACTCCCATTTAAGCCAATATATTTAAGATGTCTTTCCGAAGACCAAAGGGAACTGTCTTTTTGTCTATGATGGTGCTTGCCATATACTGACAGAGCACTGCCTGGCCTCTTGCTGAGATAAGGAAATGCTCTATGGAATGGTTGTGATTTAAGGACCCAGTCTTTTTTTAAATGGTGGTGTGGGTGTGGAGTTGTCAGAGACTTGCACACTGTTGGCCAAGATATAATCTGGTACAGCAAATGCAAAAACAAAATAAACAAAGAAACAATAGTATAGGAATTCCTTAAAAACCTACTGTAGAGTCCAGCAATCCACTTCTGAGAATATTTGAAGGAAATGAAATGATGTCTTTTCCAATGCTGGTAGTTTTCTTCTGCGTAACAACTCACAGCTGAGAGATAAAGTATTCAAAGTTCACATTCAGAGACCCCTGCTCAGGCAGTGAAATCAGGGCAAGTTTGTGTACTGCTCACAAGTGTGTGCAGGCTGCAGTTATTGATGGTCACCACACTTTGGGAGAAGTTTATAAGATATGACTTTATGTACAAAGAGTGGCAGACTCTACTAACACGGCCATGAGAATAGCTGCAGAAATTACTTGTGGGTGGCAAGGGAAGACAGTATCTGTGGACAAGAACACAGAAGACTTGCTGTGAGAGACACTGATCCTCCACAAGCCTGGTCCTTTATCCTGTGGGTTCACTGATGTCACTTCCCTGATGCTGAACATGTTGGGTATTGTTATTTGACAAGTTGAGGACAGTGACGTGTGCTTGTACAACTTCCATTAGTGCAGATAGATTCTCCAAAATTTTCTTTTTATGATGGAGACCAAACGGGGAAGTGAGAAACAAATGTCACTGGTAAAACATATATCAGAAGCGAAAAAAGAAAGAGTGTCTAATCAACTCATGAATGCCATTTGCATCCGCCACACAGATCTGAGCTGCCTATGTAGAAGGTCATTCTGTGGGCAGCCTCACTGGGGTTCTGAAAGCAGTTACCCCTGACTGACCAACCATCAGTCTATTCTGCCTCCTGATCCTTCCTCAGAATCTTGCAAGTGTTTTCTATGAATCCTCACATTCTGCCAGGAACCTCTAGGCTGAGCCAGTGACACAGCTATGGGAAATCCATTTCAGAACAATTTTCACAGAACCCTTCATACACTCTCTTAGTGAAGCTTCATTTTAATTTGGTTTGTATTCTGCTCTCCCAGGTTCTCAGTGCTGTAAAAATTCATGAGATATTCTTCCTCATCTTAAATTAGATCATCAAAACCAATGTGAACAAATTAAAACAGAAAGCAGACTACACAGGAAGCTCAGTACAGACGTTGGGAGCTCCAGTTGGACTTAAAAACTTTTTTGTGCATATTTGACCACAGAATTCAAGAAGCAAACAAAACAACAGCTTCACCGCTCAGACTTTTGAGACATGTCAGCAAAATTCCCTGACAGGCATGAAGGTTTATGAATACCAAGTAGCTCTTCATCAGGGTGTTGAGGGTTTTCATGGATTCTGCATTTCATGGCTGTGCTGGATAATTTAGAATGGCCTCTGCAGAATATGTTAAAAAATAAACAAAAAGAAAATTCTACTGATATGTCAGGTGTGCTTTAAGTATAAAATATATTACATAAAAAATAAAAAATGATGCACAGACCAATGAAGTAAATGTTCTGCAAAAGGATTTCTCAGGCATCTATCAGAAACTCAGAGGGTCTTTGTTTCAAGTTTAAGAATCTACTTTAGGTTTTCTATACACACACACACACACACACACACACACACACACACACACACACACAAATACACACTCAATACCAAATAGTCCTAGACATTAATCTTGAGTTAGTAAAGAAAAATGCACAAGATCATGTGGGGGTTGTTCCAGAACATTTCAGAAGTTGGGAGAGGCAGGCTGAAGGATGAATTGTATAGACAGACGGTAGATGAGAAATCTTTCTTCAATTCCTTTCTTTTTTCTTGGTTTTTTTCTATCTTTGCTAGTTTGTGGCAGGTTTCTCTTTGGAAGCATACATCTTATAGAATTAAATTATGCTGCAATAATATGCAGCTCTTGTTCGGGCCTTTTGCACATGATTTCTCACAAAAGGGCAGCTTTGCCCTGCTCCCAACATGCTCTGTTATTTGGAAGCTGTTGGTCATATGACTTGTATGAGCATCAAGACCAACACTTCCCACATTGTAACTAATCATGATCCCTTATTATCTACTTGGCTCAATGTGCATATTTTAAAGTTCCTGTTTCTACTCATCTGTTTCATTTACTCCACGCACATATTCAGTGACACACCATTGGACAGCATGGGGTTTGGTTTTTTTATTGTGGGTGCTGAGGATGGAAACCAGAATTCATATATGTTAGGCAAGTCTTTACTGAGCTATTCTCCATCAGCTGTGGAGTTTTAAACTGATCAGAATCATATTATACATGAAATGTGAACATACGTGAGAGTCAATTAGAATGATTACATAGGTATTTCTGTACTCCAGTCACTAAAAGTGAATATTACAGAAATTTAACAGTTGAATATTTTAAGACTGTCTCTCATTTTAATACTATCCAACTTTTCTAAAACACTCAGCACCTATATTTGGCAACCATGGTTCAGCTTCTGCTTTTGCATGGCTTATGTCTATTTCCAACTCCATTATTAGTTTCCTGGCAGTTCAGGCTCCTCATTAGGCCAGCATCACTGACTGCTCCCTGGGTATCACGATAGAACACAGTGGCTGGAGGTACCATATATGCAGAGATTCTTGCAGTGTCCACAAACATCTCACATTCTCTTCAGATAATAAATCTGTCACTGTTAATCTTGTAATTATTCAACATAGCACCTTTCCCTGAGCCTGTGGGTAGCATCTTTTCTATCTTTGGTTTTCATGTCATCTTAGGACATTTATTGGCTATATTGTCTTTGTATCCCTATATTTGTCTGTGACTATTTGTGTACACTATGGATACATACATGGGCATGCATAGGGTATACATAGCATGACAGTGGGTACTCTTTATTTACTCCTGAGTGAGTACCTAATCACTGGGATGTGAATAGTTCATATATACTTTAGGTATAGATAGTTTATACATAATGTGAATACAGGTTATTTATATATACCTTAGATATGTGAAGTTTAGACATAGTATTATACAATACTTTCTTCCCAATGAAACATTTTATCTTCCAGGGAAGCACCTTAAGACAGAAAATACACAACTTAAAATAGTTTCAGGAAGTCCCTGAAACTGAACAGATTTATTGCTAGGCTTCTTCCTTCCAGTAAGCAGTAAAGACTGCCAAGAGTCAGTTTTGGATGGGTCAAGCTGAGAAGAAGCAGAAACCACTCAAGCTTCATGAAAGGGGCTTTGGCCAACCAAGCCACCTGGAAAAACATTTTTTAAATACATTTAACTGCCTTCAGGCTGTGCAGTGTGCTCCAGATTCCCAGTTTTTGTAGGCCCATACTTGGTGGGCTTTGGTGATGCAGCTGTCTTTGAGTCATTTCTGTCTCTTTAAGTAACTTCTCACCATATTTCTATGAATATCCCCAATAAAACTCTTTGGTTAATCAAGTTGGACTTTGGCACTATCCATATTTTAGTCTGTCCTGGAATCCCATACCGGAGCAAGTAGACATGTGTTGCACCCTAGAGAAAGTCTGTCACATAATATATGAATGAAGATGTTTTATACATACTTTAGCCACCTAAGGTTTAGATACCTTATGGAATGTAGGTGGTTTATGTATACCTTAGATGTATAAGGTTTGTACAGACTATAGACATAGATGATTTATATACACTTCAGATGTGTATATAAAGGTTTACACATACCATGGTTGAGTTTGATATATCTAAATACCTTAGTTGTCTAGTTGTCTGAGGTTTATGGAATCTATAAAGTTTCATCAAACATGAGAATATTTGCACACTGTCCTTTCAAAGTGCTTTTCTATTCTCCCATTTCTTTTTTTGATTTAGGAATAGCATTGACACCAACTAAAAAGTCATTGACAGTTATTTATCCCTCATCTTTCCAATGAGCTGATTTTTTTTCCTCTTTTCTGTTTGTGCCTTGAGATAATTTTCTTGCTGTTCCTTTATGAATTTTATTCAAAGGTCAGTCCAGTGTATTTACTCACTGGGAATGTCCTATGTTCCCAGCAGGGGACTTACTTTCATCACAACTTGATCTTAGCACTCTTTTGTATGTATCTGAAGGGGATATATGTGTGAGCTAATGTTACCTTTTTCTTATACACATTCCTTTGCTAGCTCCCAAACTAATAATACTTATCACATCTAGAATAGATTCCACATAAGATAATGAACATATTATGCTCTGTGATAGTTTCTTTAACTGAGCACATTGCTTTCCATGTTTATCTATGGTGTGGCATGAATTGGTCCCTCATTATTTTTTGTTTGCCAAGTCATACTTCATCCAATGACAAACTTACTCTATCTATCACTTGCTATATCTAATCACCATTAAAGTTGCTTTCCTCTTTGAACTGTGAGGGATGACAAGTGCTGTAAACACTGGAATATAAGCTTTCATCGGTACATGTCTGCCCTTCTGTGGACAGAAGGAGACTTCTAGAAGTCTAGAATACCTAGAAGGAGACTAAGGGGCCTTATGTAGCTTTGTGTTTAGCATTTTAAGTAAATGCTAATTGGTTTTCAAGCATGTGCTCTTCCATGCTTTCTCAACTCTTGGTCATTTCCATCTTATTTTATGCACATTTCAGGATATAAGAATGTCAAAAGTATGCCTATATTTTCTCTAGATCTCAAAGTTTTACAGCTGTGACTTAGGCCAAATGTACACTTAGGTGAGCTTCACACAGGCTGAGTTCACATTCAACCTTCCACATAGTTGCTCAAACAACAGAGACTGTGATTTCCTCCACCAGTACTGAATCCATTTCAAAAGTAAACTGAATTGAGCATATGACTTTGTTTATGACCTCTTGAAACTGAATTGGGGTTTTATCTCAATTTGGAATGTTTTACTCTCTTGACAATGTTACATGTTCTCATCCTAGTATATGAGTTATACTTCAATTTATTTGTAACTCATTAAATTTCTTCCAACGGGTACTGCAGTTTTCAGTGAACAAACTTTCTGCTTCTTTAGTTAAATTTATTGCCAAGCATTTTATTCTTTTTTGGTGACAGTATGAATAAAGTTCCTCTTAATTTACTTATCAGTTTCTAGCATAAAGAGACTTTGTGTGTGTGTGTGTGTGTGTGTGTGTTGATTGCAAGGCCTCCTACCTAATAAAGCATTTTAGTGAACTTCTTAGGATTTCCTTTAAACTTGACTATGTTTCATGCAGAACTAATTTTTCTCCTTTTCTTTTAAAAATCATCTTCCTGTTTATATATATATGTGTGTGTCATGGTGTGTGCGTGTATACGTGTGTGTGTGTGTGTGTGTGTATCAGAAGACAATTTGCATGAACCATCTCTTATTCCTTTCTGATCTGCATATCTCTTATTTCTTCTTCCTCCCCAGGTGTCCCAGCTAGAATATTTAGCATGGTGCTAAATAAACATGAAGAGAGACAACTCTTTGTCTTTCTTCTTAGCTTATGTGGATATTCCTTGATTCCACATTTTGGGGAAGAGAGGAGTATTAGTAGTGAGATTTTCACAGATGGTCTTTATCATGCAAAAGAAAACATATTGTGTTATTAGCTCTTCAAGTATTTTCATCATGAAATAGTGTTGGGCATATGCTTTATTTTTTATACACCTGATTCTGCCCTTCATCCTAATGGTGTTTGCTTTTATTCCCATTCATAATGGTAATACACAATGCTATATCAAAGGTCTTTCAGGTGTAAAATCAACCCTCTACTCTCATGACATCTTACTCCAACCATATTATTACTCTCTATATACTTAATGGGAATCTACTGAGAGTGTCTATGTGGTACAGTACATTGGCCTGTGTTTACCTTGTTTTGATATCAAGGCCACTCTGGTCCTATAGAATACATTAGAAAGAAGACTTCCCTATTTGTGGGAAGAGTTTGGAAAAGAGTAAAATTAATCTTCTTAAGTTTACAATCTTATGCTTGATATTTTAACAGTGAAGTAATAATATTTTGTTATCCCCTAAATGAACTAATGAAGAAAAATATTTACAATGATTAAATTCTAAACAGAAGGAGGAAAAACACATGAATGAAGACAAAATTTCTACTGTTCAATGGAATAGAAGAAGATAAACAGAATCCACACTGGATCATTTCTAAGGAAAGCCACAAAAAGTTTAAAAGAATACACTCAAAAATTATATGTAAATAAAAACGAAATTAAAGGTCATGTTTGTGTAGCCCAGAGGAGACTGAAAATCAAAGGAAACAAACAAGTTACACTCACAAACTTATCAACAAAAGTATATTTGAAATGGAACTCCAGAGATAGCCTGGTGGTTATCAGCTGTTCTTACAGAGGACTTGGGTTCAATTCCCAGATTTATAACCCTATGTAAGACTAGTTATAGGACTTCTAACACTTTCTTCTGACTTCTGTGAATATCAGTCACACAGCACACATACAGGCAAAACACCCATGCACATAAAAAAAAATAAATAAAAGTTATTTTCCAAAGTATATTTTAAATGAAATGTTCATATCATTCTAGTCAAAAGACATGTATAGTCTCCCATCCAAGTACTAATGAGGCCCAAATTCTGCTTCAGATCACACAAGATTAGGCATGTCCACGGTGGTAGTTTATACTTCTCAGATAGATCTCTGTGATGGCTTTGACTATAAGATAGTTTAGCAACAATAAGCCAACCTTAGCCAGCTCCCCCATTCAAGGCTGCAGCTTCAGGTCAGTCCATTTCATTGGTAAAAATCAGGCCTTGCTTTTCTTAAAGCCACTGAGTCTTCTACTGAGAAAGGCAAACTCACAGACAGGTCTACCTTGCTGACAGGCTTCATACTGAAGAAGATAAACACCCAAAACAGGTTTCAATGTAAGACAAACTCAAACTACAATGCTCTTATTACTAAAAATATACTTTGACTATTCCTTTACCTAAAATAACTTGCTTTTCAGTGACTGCTCTTAGTAATCAAGAACTTATGTCTCATGATAAAAGATTAGCTGTATCCAGATAAAAGAAAAAAATAGTTTATGTAAGTAGTGAAGGTCTAAGAAGTGATTTAAGGTATAGTTAAAAAAAATAAGATTTAGAAATGATACACATGTTAAAAGTTCAAAGTTTAACACTAATCAATGGAATTCTGATAAGCCATTGATCTAGTCTTGGGAAAGCATTGGTTAGAATTATCACTATACTGAAAACACCTTTGCACAATTTATATGTATCCAGACATGCTTGTATTACACTGATAACTTTTCAGTGGTTGATTTACTATGGTTCAAAGGCATGAGTTTATTCTAGCCATTTACAGACCCTTGCTAACTAATTTTACTTCAATGAGGGTTTCAATACAGATTACAGATAATGATTATGCTATTATGCCTAAAATTTTTCTTCTTTTTGTATACTTTAAAAAATTCATGTAAGTTTCAAGGAGTCACATCTTGGATATATCTGTCGGTCTCAGGTCAAATGAACTCTGGAACATCTTGTCTGGTAAGTACATCTGTCCTGTCAGTCAACAGCTAAGCATTCCTGTCTACAGCCTATTCCTGGGATAGGCTCTTCCCTTCTCCCAGTCTTGAGACTCTTTATTATCCCAACCAGGACAATGAGACAGAAGTTCCAAGGGTACAGCCAAGATCAAGATTTTCCCTCAAACTCTTTAAGTTTCCCTTCTGTCCCTTAGTAGTGAGATTTTACAGCTGTGACCTAGGTCAATTGTGCAGTTAGGTGAGCTTCAGACAGACTGAGTTCACATTCAACCTTCCACATAGCTGCTCAAACAAGAGAGACTGTGACTTTCTCCACCCACATTGAATTTGTATCCTTTTCAAAAGTGAACTGGACTGAGCATAAGAGTCTGTGTATGACCTCTTGCAATTGAATTGGGTTTTTAGCTCAATATGAAATGTTTTACTGTCTTGACAATGTCCTTAGTCTGTATCTCTTCCAGTAGATTTCTACTCATCCAAAAGACACCATCCATGTATCAACTGGAACTGCTCCAAAGTAGCCTGCATCTCACTAGGCCAAGGTGTGTTGCAGAACCTACACAGTGAACCTGTTGTGTCTTGCCATTTGCCAAATCCCTCCTCTCTCCACCTGACTGAACCCACGTTCCAGCCTTTCTGTACTGCCACAACAACCCTCTTTAGCTTTGAAGCAGTTACAGAGGAGACTACACCACCATTCATCATCAATAAAAAGGCTGAAATGTTATGTCTCGAGGTGTGCAAATATCCAGAAATGAGCCCAACCTGGACTATAGGAGAATTTCTGGTGGTAAGATAAAAGCTAGCATTCTTTGGGGATTTTTGAAGCTGGTCCTTGTCTACCAAAAAAAAAAAAAAAAAAAAAAAAAAAAAAAAAAAAAAAAAAAAAAAAAAAAAAAAAAAAAAAAAAAAAAGTCATTCCTGTTATCTCAGATAGAAGAGATATATGGCTACCTGTGGCACCTATTAGCATATCAAAGCTCCTGCCGGCCCCCAGGCTCCCCCAGTATCATAAGGACCTGTTATACATTTCAAAGCCAATGCCAGGATCCTAGCCCTTCTCTGTCCTAAAATCCTTCAAGTTCATGGGCTTCCCTCCCTCCAGCTACTTATTCTTTGTAAAATCCAACTATTCTTGCTATCTTCTCCCTATCTACCTATCATCTCCCTCACATCTATCTCTCTCTTTCTATAATCTGGCTCTTTGCTCTCTTATTATGCGTCTTGCAATTCTTTCCTCTCTTGAAGACAGCCCTCGCTATATTCAGTCTGTTGACCATGTTTATTCTATTCCATTTTTCTCTCCGCTCTGGACTCTTTCAAATGCCTTTGGCTGCTCTGTCATATCAATAAACACCTCAATCATAAAAAAAAAAGAAAGAAAAACAAGTGTTGGCAAACAGGATTACAAAACCTTATTTAACTGTACATTGTAAGAAAATAAGTTCAAATGCAATTACATAGGTATTTGCAAATAAGAGGCTAGAATGAGTTATGTAAGTATTAAGTCTAAAAAGCAAGAGTAACTGCATTAGAATCAATCAGGCTGCAGAATAAATTCGGATCTATATGCGAAGGATAAAGAAAAATAACTATAGTGAGAAAGAGAAAGAAATCTACCCAGAAGTCATAGCTATTTTAAAAAGCAATGCAACAGAGCCACAGATATTTTACGCAAAATATAAAAGTTTTTTTTTTTTTTTTTTTAAAAAAAAAAAAAAAAAAAAAAAAAAAAAAAAAAAAAAAAAAAAAAAAAAAAATTTTTTTTTTTTTTTTAAAAAAAAAAAAAAAAAGAAAGAAAAAAGAAAAAGAAAGGAAAATGTAGAAAATACTACAGTGGGAAACTTTAATACAATTTTTTTTTCTTTATTTTGTATTTATCAAAAAAAAACAGTAAAAAGAATTTAAAATGCAGAAGAGTTAACAATAACTATACAGAGGATAAGAATCATAAGCATGGCTTATCAAGGGTAGAAATACAAATAAGATTGCTACACATATATTTTCTTTGTGTTCAGCTTTCCCTATATATCCTTATTCAAGGTCTCTTCC
>PVIH01030630.1:0-11929 GCA_004025045.1 Sigmodon hispidus | reverse complement strand
CAGGTAGTTAACTGACGTTGTCTTCTCCTAAATTCTGGAAGTTACTTCATGATTCCAACTTTAGATATATATTTTCCTTCTCAGGTCTTGATGGTGTTGAAGATTAGATAGTTGAGGTTGTTATTACTTCACATTTCAGCAAAGACACTCAAGTGTTAGAACTCTATTGTTTAAGATAAACAGCCTTAAAGCAATCCCTTTGCATTTTTTCATATCAACATTTTAGATATTAAATTGTACTTTGTAGTTGTTGTTTGTTAGCAGTAGTTTGACCTCACTTACGTTAGTACCTTTCTCTTTCCCAGACACTGTCTTATGATGATCCCTATAGTATGTAGTTTTATACCTAGTTTAGAACCTTCCTATTTAGACAAAACGGGGAGATGTAGTGGGAAATCAGGAACTGTATATGTGAACGATCGCGTCATAGGACTAGAGACGAGCTGGGCGTGGTTAACTGAAAAAGATTGCGGAAGTAGACCTTCGAGGGAGGGGACCAGGACAGGAAGTCGTCATTCTCTCACGAGAGTTCCCCGACCGAGTGCTCAGTTCGTTCCAGCTGCCCGGGAGTTCGGACGTACGGCGTGGGGATGAAGAATCTTCCTTAGAAAGGCTCCGGCACACTGCAACCTCATCCTGCCATCTTCTCCTAAAACTGGCTCTGTTTTGTAAGCTATTTTCTCCAAATAAACCCTGTTTAAAAACATATCTCAGGGCGAGTTTTTACCGCGATAGGCAAGCTTCTCTGTTTACTTTCCTCAGCAACGTCGCCCCACCCAGTCAGTTTGTTAACACACCAGGAGGCCATCTGCAGGCTGCGTTTATTTAATGCAGCTTGCTTTTCAGCCTTGTCTATGAATTCAGCCTTCCAGATCAAATATTGGCTACGAGTTAGGACTGATTGGACAATTTTGTTCCATACATGTGGGAGGAGTTTATATCCTTGCCCAAGCCCTTCCAGGACTGATATGGTAAATGGGGCATTAATGACCTAATTTTTAACAACCAAATGTAAATCTTTCAAATCTCTAATCCTTAAATTTTTAAAAATATAAAAGCCTTGAGAGCTGTGATCCTTGTGCTCAGCTCCTTCTTCAGAGCCTGAGATAATATCATCAGCTTCTCTACCATCCTCTTCCCTGTGTTCCTCCCCCCTGATCTTGAGATGAATCTGGCTGCCCCTCCATCTCTTTGATCCCTTCTATCTGTCCCATCTATTTTGCCACTCAAGGCTGATCAGTCAAGCCAGTCATTACAGGGAAGTAGAGAGCTGCTGCGGGCACCTGCCTCTGAGAGACCTGTCCTTTTGCACTCATTTTAGGGGGCGAAGCCATTTTGATGAGGTCAGCCTGTAACATTTGAATCTGGCCAGAGAGGTCCTCAAGTTCTCTTTTTAACAAAATGATCTCCCTTAAACTTTGGACGTGACCTAAGAGAGATTCCTTGGTGGCAAGCAGGCTCCAGACCCTGGGTAATGAGGCAGGGGGTGGGGGTGGGTTGGGCAGAGGAGGGGGAGGCCAAAGCAAGACACTTAAATCCCCAGCCAGGAGGTGTGGCTTGGGGGCCAGTAAATTCTGAACCCTGGGTGGATGGCATGTTTCCTTTTCAAAGCCTGCTGCCTCCCCCTCTAGATTGGCCTCTAAGGTGGGATCTGGCCAATCATCACCTTTAGCTCTGTGAATGACAGGATACAGAGATTTCATGGGATGGGAAGGTCTGATTAAAGGGGAATTCAAATCCTTTTCCAGTAAGGGCTCACCCATTAAAGAAGGAGCACGGAAGGCAGCCTCCACCATTGCCTTGTCATGGATTATTCCATCCAGCCCATCAGTGTTGGCTACAATGATGTTAGGATTCTCAATTTTCTGAACTGTTTTTTTTTTTATGTTTTTAATCTGCCTTATTTAAAGCTACCTTACACTCTTTTCCCTGTGGATAGGATACACCATTTAACAAGTCCTCTGCAAGTGCTAATAAATGAGATGCTCAATCATTCCCTTCTGAATCTGATAGAATATCCCCTATTACTCCATAAAAGTTAAAAAATACATCCAGGATTTTTTCCCCTTCTCTGAACATTCTATTAATGTCTTTTCCCACTTTATTCCAAGTCAGCGGGTGAATGCCTGGACTGTTGATGACCAGCCAGGCACACTTGTCCTCTACAAAGCAGAAAAATCATAACAAGTCTTTCTTTTTAACTCTTAACCCCCTCTCCCTGATTTTTCTCTTCCTCTCTATTAAAAAGAGCATTTCTTTAGACAGTATAGTGCCCATAGCTTATGGGATGACAATTCTCACCTAACGGCAGCCCATGTTGCAGAAGTGATTCTGTCCAGGCTCCGCTACCAAAATATGTATGTCCGGCCGGGCCTCCTTCTCTTCTGTCGTCCGATGGCCACCATACTTCAAGCCCCGCATTTGCGCACCATTGTCCCTGTCCAGCAGGTCCAGTTATTCAAAGGTTTCTGGGGGGCACCTGTGAAGCAAATGGGGGGAGAGAGGGAGGAAGCCAAGCACATAAAGAGTGACAAGAGTCTGAGTCACGTCAAGGCTTCGTTTATTGAGTGAATGCTAAGGGATTTTAATTTGTTCTTTTGGAGTGGAGGGTACATGGCTCCAGGCAGGGAGAGGAAGCAGAGAGAGGGGAGTTAACCAAAGAGGAGAGTAAAAAATTATCAGAGGAAGTCTAGGTGGGCAGGATCTCTTTGGTCCCATGATTCTGCAGCTGACTGATTAGTGTTTGAAGCCTTATCTAAATGTACATTGTATGATGGGCCAAGGACATCCCGTTTTTTGCAAGGCCTGCAGTTTAGCAAAGAACACCTTATCTTGGGAGACTCCATGAACCTCACTTCTGTATTTAACTAAGGACATCTATTCTTGAAGGACTCCAAGAAGCCTGTTTTTGCAAAGCTAGTAATTTACCAAGGATGCTTCATCCAAGAAGCAGGAAATTCTACATAGTCCTATGTCAGTCTCCAACAGTTCTAGACTCCCAGGAAGAATGAATGAGAAAATGTTCAAAACCTCCTCAAATCTCCAAATTGACTCTTGATGTTCCCCTGCTCCCCATAAGATCCCTTGAATTTCTGCTTTCCATATCATACCATGTGACCTGATGCCCCTGAAAATGGTGTCTTCAGAATTCCCTGTTTATCTGTGGATGCCTCACTCTCACTCTATCCATGCATTCTCCAAATTATGTTTCTGACTATTGGGTCCCAGACTTAGACCTTCAGAGCCAGGAGGACTCATGCTTTCCCTAATTTTGAAGTGAAGCTCAAGTTAATCTCAAGGACTCAGAAGGTGCTCAGCCACATCTTTTCTGAAGCAGGATTCCAAAAATCCCACTAATTTTCATGCACATGTTCCACTTCAAGACAACAAATCTTCTAAACTGCCTTAAGGACCAAAGTTGGTTTTTATCTCTCCTTCAAAACCCGAGACTCACAGATCTTCTTCAATGGTCCAGGTATTCAAACCCTTATCTAACTAGGGCCAAGATAATTCCCACTTTTTACCAGTAACTCAAGAGGGTTTCAGAACTACCCTTTCAATATCAAAACCTTTAGACATTGCCAAATGTTGAGAAGACATTGATGCACCTTTTGTCTGAGAACCAGGAGACATCAGATATTCACTAATTGACAAATGGACCTCATACTTACCACATCATAACAAAGGAGTCACATACCTCCTCTATGACTAAGGGTGCCTGCGATGTATATTTTGAGGAACAAGTACCTCAGACATCTTCAATGTCCCAAGAAGGCCACAAATACTCCTCCTCTACAATCAGTGAGCCATAGAATTTCTGTAAGGTCACAATGAATCTTCAGACTTATCCAAGCAGAAGAAGGGCAATTCACGTCTCCAGATAATAACTCCATCAAGTCTTATATATGACCCCTCAGAAAAGAAGTAACTCTTTATTTCCAGGTGTGTACAACTCACTGGAACATCTTCTGAAAAGGGTCTTGGACTTATTTCCTCTAACTATAAAGGACTCTAAATTTCAAGGGATGAAAAAGAGAGTTGGTGTTACCTACCCTCTTTGAATAAGAGAAATTTAGTCTTCTTCTGTCTGTACTGGAGGGGTTTGAGACAGGCCCCTTTGATGAAACAAGCTCAAGAACTGGCCCTGTGTCTCAAGGGTGTTTGAAATATTGAGAATTTCAATAAACTTAATTGAGACTGAGTCCTTATTGCCATGAAAACATGGGAGTTTCTCTTTGTGTTCATGACCAACTCAGGTCTCTCAAACAGCTAAGAAAGACTAGATCATCTCCCTCAGAAGTAAGTGGCTAGGAAATTCACTTTTGACCAGAAGAGAATCTCAAAAAATTCTCTAATGAAATCCCATGGCAAAAGAACAAAAACCTTACTTTGCCTCCAAGGCCATCTATTTTGAAGCTGCTCAACAGAAAAGTGCCTGTCCCCCATGTCCTCACCTGTTCTGCTTGTTATAGGTTTAAGTAGGGGACAGACACAAGAAACATGACCCTA
Organism: Sigmodon hispidus; assembly: GCA_004025045.1. Classification (NCBI taxonomy): domain Eukaryota; kingdom Metazoa; phylum Chordata; class Mammalia; order Rodentia; family Cricetidae; genus Sigmodon; species Sigmodon hispidus. Next base: position 7,420 of record PVIH01030630.1, on the reverse strand, counting down.
CTTTTCAGAGGAACACTGAATTTTATAGAGTTCATTGAAGACTTTGAGACTAGTTACAGATTGATTGGATTTTCCTCCTCTACAGAAGGTAATAAAGGGCATTTCCCTCTTCTCTACAAGGACTAGATCTAGTTTTTTTTTTTTTTTTTACAAATTATACTACATTTTGTTCTAATTTGCAACATTCAGCCTTTGACCCAAGCCCAAGGAGCCCTCAGAAATTTCCATGTGAGTAAGGGTACATGGGATATTTGACATCTGATCAAGGTGTAATGGTCACTAAGATTAGTGTTTACAGAAGAAGAGCAAGAGAATCCTGAAACCCAAGTCACTTCTGGAGAAAAATCACCTGACATGGTTTGGAATCATCAATCCCTCAAAGGTTTGTTTGGCTAAACACAATTTAAAATGTCAGCCACACTGGGGCTCTAACTCAAAGTGTTATTGAAAACTGTTGTAATGTTTGAACTCCTGTAGATTCAGCTAAAGGTACGGATACCCTAAACATTGAATAAGAGTTTGAAGGTGAGGAATATTCAGGTCTTTATGAGGTTTGATATTTTTGTTGAGTTATATGGAATTTTCACATTCTCAACATATTTCCCCTAACACATGGGCCTCAGATATTCCTCTGTCTCCAAGAGTACTCACGCTTTATTCCTTTGGTTAATTAAACATTCAATCTTCCTCCTAAAATAAAATGAAATCCATAACATTCCAGGTTGTCTACAGGACACTGTATTCATTCTAGTCCCTTAGACAGAGATCTACTGTCCTACATGCAAAGGATTGTGTGGACAAATACCACACAAAACATTAAACAGAGACTACTGCTGTGCAGCATCTTAGAATCTTCTAAACTGTGATGAAGTCCTTTCTCCATGGGATATGGTAAGCTGGAATACTCCCCTATCCCTAAGTGGTTTGTTACTTTTCCACTCCCTCTAAATCTGCTTTAGTCTTCCACTGCTAAACACCATCACATTTGGTCCAACAATTATCAAATGCACTCTCTGTAACCAACAGGGTGTGATATCTAACATGCATGACTGATGTGGGCAGAGATCATCTCTACCTGCATAAGGCCCTAAGGCTTTCCAATTTCAGTAATAAGACAGCCTCAAAACTTACCTGCTCTGACAACCAATTCAATTACACTCTTTTTGATGAAGGAGAGCTCAGATTTCCACTTCTACTTAAATATGTTTTACATTTCCAACACCTTATCTTTAATGCATAGCAGAACTACTCCTTTTGTTACAAAGCCCACAACTTTCCACCCTCTGGGTAAAAGTTCTAAAATTTCTTTCAAGAGGAGGATATGTAACTTCCCATACTGTCTGTGGAAAGCCAAGGCACTATATTTATAGTCATAAAGATTTAGTTGTTTCACAGTCTATAGGAAAATGAAACTTTCTCGAAATGCCCGTGTTGGTCTGAAAATATCCTTTTTTGCCCAAGGGAGAACTCCAGCATTCCAGATCTTATAAAGGGTCCAAAGATCTTGTTGTGTTGATTCTAAATGCTTGATATATTCCCAACTGTCTTGGGCTTCTAGCTTTCTTCTTGCAATGTATAATCTCAGATTTCACCCCTGGAACAAAGGGTCTTTAGGATTATCTCAACTGATGAAAGGCTTCTGAGACTGAGGATAAAGTTTCCACATACTGAACAATGGTCAATGATTGCTGATTGGCCATCCACACAGCCCACATAAAGATATGGATATTCTAAAGACTGAAAAAGTGTTGGGAGCTGACCAGGAAGTCCTGGACCTTCTTCTTTCCACAAGGTATTAATACCCTATGGGAATGATCTTCCCTCTTTTGTTGAAAATAGCCAGATCAGAGATTTAACTCCTATAATCAATAGGATTAGTCCTTCACCTTCATAAAATATCTTAGAGTTTTCCCTTGTGATCGGGTGCATCAACATTTCCCTTTATTCCTGTGAAGTCAGCCTATTACTTCTTTAATGAAGGACATACTAGGCTTTCAAATTCTGTCCATACATACTAAGTCCTTCTCTCATGTTACATAGAGAGATATAGACATTCATATGAATGAAGAGTGCCTCAGCCCTGCATTACGTGATCTTGGAAATCTCACATAGTCACCATCTGCCCAGTGTGTATTATAATTTTATTTTCTAATTTGAGTGGTGTCTGACCAAATTATTGTTCTTACCAAAGAGATCCCATAGGACTCTAGACTGAGGCCCTCAAAACCAAGTGTAGCAAGATCAGGATAACTCATGCCACTGTATTCATTCTAGTCCCTTAGACTCAGAACTCCTGTCCTACATGCAAAGAAATGTGTGGATGGACACATACCACATAAAACATTGAGCCAGAGACTACTGCTGTACAGCCCCTTAGAAGAATTCTAAGACTGCTGACATCTCTGACATGAGCTATCAGAAGATGTGTATACTAGACTGTGATCACAAGTATGGTGCTGAAAGATGAAGGAGTGTCTGTACCTTCCTACATCTATCAAGGTATCAGTCAACCTTCAGTTTCTGACCAATAGGGATGCAGATATATGACCAAGAGTGACTGAGGTGGTTCCATCCATTCTAAGGGTGCTCCCTTCTTATTCTCCTAAGACAGAGGTTCTTGGATCTTTCACCTGCTCCCAATGTGACAGAAAAAATTATTCTTCTGTCCACTGGGAAATTGGATATCCCCATTATGTTCAATGAATTCTGAGGGTATTCTCACTTACTGAATTAGCATTTAGACTTTTTCCCTTTCCCTAAGTTTATCTCAGGTATTTGTCTTCTGGGCAAAAGGTTTTCAGATATGTCTGATTCAATAGACAGCTACAGTGCCCTTATTTCCAAAGGGATCTCAGACCTATTATGCCTCTATGGCAGTGTTACAATAAGTCCATGTAATTGGTTCTCAGATAATTCCATTGTGACCAAAAGAGTGCAGTATTTGGCCTCTCATTTACCAGGAGCTTCATATCTTTATATTTCATCCAAGTTGTCTTCAAATATGCCTTTCTGTACACAGACAGACCAACCAGTATACAAGCTCAAATTTCAAGGTTAGCAAATAGAGTCTAGAAACAAAGGTCACTGCTTTAAGGTAGAAATGAATATATCTTCCATCATTCACATCTCAACCTGAGCAGTTGAACATATGTCTGTGAAGAAGAACCTGCTTGAGACTACCATGCAGATTTTTGGATGATTTTTTAGGCTGCTGCCTGACTGGACACACAATCACTGGGCTGGACTGATGTTGATATCTCCAATGAAGAGCTGGAAGCTGATTAAGCAGCACTTGCAATGTGTTCCACTGCATGAGGTGGGCTGATACCTTGATCTCATGTCAAGGAGTGGCAATGCAGATTTCCAACTCTACACAACCCAGCATGCTTGTCTATATTTATAATGAGGCCTCATCTTTCCACTGTTTGTACAAGAGACCCTCAAACATTTTCCCTCTGAACCTGGGGGGCCTTGTATTTTCTCCAGGACTGTTGTGTTCTCATTTTTTTCCATGATCATTATCTGATCCATTGATTCCTCATTGTATATCTCTGATTACTGTTTAGATGCACTCAAGGTATAAATATGAGGCCTTAAGTAGAGTTCGCAATGACCAAGGATGTCTCACACATATTCTTTCTAACAAATCAAGTAATTAAACTCCACTTCTGTCCAACAGAACTACAAACCTTCCTTTCCTGGTATGGAATGCATCTATTAAACAGCTTCATCCAAATGGCCTCTGGTCTTACCTTCTGAATAAGCAAGTGTCTGACTTTCCGATTCTGTTTAAAGAGATATCACATTTACATAATGTGGACAAAGATACCTTGGGTATTCTCCTGCTCATTACTATGACATTTCTCTTCTCAGGTCTCAGAGCTTAAGAGTAGCAAGGGGAGGCTTGAATATCAGCGATCAGTCTGCAGGGCATTCTTTAGAACAACAGAAATGGAGTGATCCAAATTTTAATGACCCGGATACCTGAACACCAACCTGTGAGGCTGACAAGGCCACATAAACCAACCATGCTCTTGCAACAGTTTACAGATGACTGCATATGCTCCTGAAGATGCCCAGATGATATGGCTACTTTGTTGTTATTGTTTTGACTGTTGTTGGCCTCTTCTGTTTGGTTTTGTTTTACGTAAACTTTTTCTTGGAGAACTCAGAGTTTCACCATGTGACAGATAGGCCACTATTGCATGTGTTATATTTGGTATATAATGAAAACCTGAAGCCAGGTATTGGGAAAAAGATGAAATTTCAGAGAGATAGAGAAACAAAGCAGAACCACTTCTCATCCACCATGCCTTAGGCCTGTCCCTGAAATACTCTGATCTAACTTCTCTCCCCTCAAACCACTAACCTAGTGGCTAAGGCAGCTGAAAATCCTCCAGCATTTTTCGCCAGCTCAGCTATCTTATTTTTCTCTTTTCATATTCCTAAAGTAAAAATTTAATGTGGGGCTGACCCTGACCTTCATGTCTTGGCTCTGAGTCTGACTCTCTTGATATTCCAGACTATTTTATTAACTATATATATCACCACATATCCTCTTTTGGTTTATTAAGACTTATTTATTTATTATTGTATACAGTATTCTGTCTGCATGTATGCCTGAAGGCCAGAAGATGGCACTAGATCTCATTATAGATGGATCTGAGCCAGAATGTGGTTTCTGGGAATGGAACTCAAGACCTCTGGAAGAGCAGCCAGTGCTCTTAACCTCTTAGCTATTTCCCCATCCCCATATATTCCTTTGTGTCAAAAATAAAAAAGAAGATTGTAACTAATATAACAAAAACTATATATAATAACTAAAATAATATTGTATAATATCTAAAAGCAATAACTTCATCAGTAACATCAAGCCCAGAAATGATTGACACATTAAAAGAAAAGTTAATTCATTATTCATCCTATGTTGGTGAGTCCAAAGGATTCTACCTAATTGACTTTTTATTCTGTCTTGTATTACCAACCAAAAACTACCCAATATGTAATATTCTCTTCCAAAAATATCACAACAAAACAGTAACTACAACAATCTAATCTTCAACTCCTTCATATTTCGAAACAGAAAATAGTATTAACTAAGAAAACAGTACATGTATGCAAGTTACTTCCAAAAAATGTGAAAAATGAAACAGCAGGCTGCCTAAAGAATCATCCAATGTTGCACAACAGCATTCAAGTACCATCTTGGGTCTATAGACCTAACATATCTGACAGGCTTTTCTGTGAAGCTGGATATTCTTAACCATCTTCCTACCTAACCCCAACACTAACCATTCTCCTTACTATTGTTACCAACTTAAAGTTTAAATTGTTTTGCTACAGTTTAAGGAATTGTCACATCAGTGCATGAGTTATTATTTTTCCAAATTAAGAAGATTCTCCTGTTCAAATCAAGTCTTTATTAATTTTTGTATTTTCTGTAACTTTTCTTCATTTGATGAAACAAAGCAATATCCCTTCCCCAATGTTGTGCATATCCTTGTTTCCATCCTGAGGTCAATCCAACTTTGAAGTAGACAAGCTGATTCAGCTCAGTAGTCTATTTTTTAGTCTAATACTTTTCCACAGCTGTTGTTTCTTTCTCATTAGTATTGAGAAAATTCAAAGTTATGGTATAACTAGATGGCAACATCTAGATGAATGCAAATAGACCCATCTATATCACCCTGCACAAAGCTCAAATTCCAGTGGATCAAAGGCCTCAACATAAAATTCAGTTACAATGAACCTGATAAAAAAAGAAATTGGGAAATACCCTCCAACACATTGGCACAGGTGACCACTTCCTAAATATAACACTAGCAGCACAGACACTAAGAACAATTAATGACTGGGACCTCCTGAAGCCAAGAAGCTTTTGTAAAGCAAAAGACACAGTCAATAAAACAAAATGACAGCCTACAGAATGGGTTAGGGTTAGGGTTAGGGTTAGGGTTAGGTTTAGGGTTAGGGTTAGGGTTAGGGTTAGGGTTAGGGTTAGTGTTAGGGTTGCCATGCTCTTACAACAGTGTACAGATGACTGAATATGCTCCTGAAGATGCCCAGGTGATATGGCTACTTTGTTGTTATTGTTTTGACTGTTGTTGGCCTCTTCTGTTTGGTTTTGTTTTACGTTTCCAAGAGGACATTTAGATATTTTCTCATTATGATAACCATCGACTGGCATTGAATTCCAGCAAGAAATACTTAAATGCTTCCCATATTGGACACTATTTTGCAATCTCAATGTGTGCAAATCTTTCTTCACTTCTTTCAAAGATATACAGCTATGTAATTCTGTCTTGCAAATGTGATCATTTTAAACAATATCAAGATGAACATATTTTTTTTTTGTACAAAACTACTTTTTGTTCTGTGTTGATTTTTTTCTACCTAATGACAATTTCTCTTTTTTATGGGAAAATCTTTTTTTCATTTTTGGTTTTATAAAATTAAGTCCTTTTTCTCCCATGTATTCCATTGCTCTCCCTCCTTTCCCCTTCTGATCTCTTGCTATCTGTGGGTCAACCTCCCTCCTCTTCATCCCCCATTCTCTTCCCAAAAATTGCAAGAAGTCTCAAGGTGTATCAACTCAGCATCCATTCCAGGTCCAATTTCCTGATCCTAATGTCATGAATGAGGTAGGTGATCCTCTGGAAAGAATGAGCTTCAAAGTGCCAGTCCACACGAAAACACAGTCTGATCCCTCCGCTCCAGGCTCCACATAAGTACCCATGTCAGTGAACAGTTGCCTATCCTTGAAGGGCCTAGTTCCTTTTCCTGATGGTTCCCTACTGGCTGTTGTTGATTTAGTGAGCTCCCCAGAACTCCATCCAGCAATCACTGTGGTAATTTTCATCATAAGCCTATCATGTTGCTCATATAGACTTTCATCCCCTGCTCTCAACTGGACCATTAGCTCAGAGCAGTGATTAGCCATGTATCTCTGTATCTCAGTTCCATCTCTATTCATCATTGGATGTAAGTTCTGTTACGGCTCTTAGCATGGCTGTTCATTTTATTATGGGGGAAGTCCTGTCTAGGCAACACCTTCACTCTTGTAGACCTAGCCAGGGATGCCTTGTGAGCTCTTGGAGGTTATCTAGAACCTAGTCTTTTTCCAAAGCCATGTTATTAAGATCTCTACACCATTTATTTCTCTTTAGCTTTAACTCCTCTCACTTGAAACCTATTTGATCATGGTGGATGATTTTTTTTAATTTTTTTTTTGGATTCAGAATGCCAGAAATTTGAATGGACATTCATGAGGGAGACCTGTCTATACTTCTCTCTCTTTGTTGTGTTTTCCATTAGTTTGCATATTAGGGTTATTGTGGCCTCATAAAAAAGTTTGGCAAAATTCCTTCAGTCTATACTCTATGGAAAAATTTGAGGAGTATGGCTATTACTTCATCCTTGT
>PVIH01030629.1:0-11901 GCA_004025045.1 Sigmodon hispidus | reverse complement strand
TGGCTGAACAAGCTTACACTCCCACCAACAATGGAGGAGTGTTCCCCTTGCTCAGCATCCTCTCCAACATAGGCTGTCATCTGTGCCTTTTATCTTAGCCAATCTAACAGGTGTTAGGTGGTATCTCAAAGTTGTTTTGATTTGCATTTCTCTGATGGCTAAAGATGAAGAGCACTTTTTCAGGTGCCTTTCAGCCATTTGTAATTCTTCTGCTGAGAATTCCCTTTTTAGAACTGTACCCCATTTTTTGATTGGGTTATTCAAGGTTTTGCGCTCTAGATTCTTGAGTTCTTTATATATCTTAGAGATCAATCCTCTATCACTTGTAGGGGTGGTGAAAATATTTTTCCATTCTGTAGACTGTTGTTTTATCCTATTGACAGTGTCCTTGGCTTTACAGAAGCTTCTCAGTTTCAGGAGATCCCACTTATTGATTGTTGATTTTATTGTGTATGCCACTGGTGTTATATTTAGGAAGTGGTTGCCTGTGCCAATTTGTAGAAGTGTATTTCCCACTTTCTTTTCTATCAAGTTCAAAGTGACTGGGTTTATGTTGAGGTCTTTGATCCACTTGGATTTGAGTTTGGTGCAGGGTGACAGGCTTGGATCTATTTGCATCTTTCTACACACTTCCATCCAGCTATGCCAACAGCATTTGTTAAATATACTATCTTTTTCCCATTGAATGTTTTGGGCCTCTTTGTCAAAGATCAAGTGTTCATAGGTTTTAGGGTTAATGTCTGGATCCTCAATTCTATTCCATTGATCCACAAGTCTGTTTTTATGCCAGTACTAGGCTGTATTTTTATTATTGTATAACTCTATAGTATAACTTGAATTCGGGGATGGTGATACCTCCTGAAGTTCTTTTGTTGAGCAAAATTGTTTTGACATTCCTGGCTTTCCTGTTATTCCAAATGAAATTGAGTATTGTTCTTTCAAGGTCCAAAAAATATTGTGTTGGGATTTTGATGGGCAGTGCATTGAATCTGTAGATTGCCTTTGATAGAATTGCCATTTTTACTATGTTGATCCTACCGATCCAGGAACATGGGAGAGCTTTCCATTTTCTGATATCCTCTTCAATTTCTTTCTTCAGTGTTTTAAAATTTTTATCAAATAGGTCTGTTACTTTTTTGGTTATAGTTACTCCAAGGTATTTAATACTATTTGCAGCTAATATGAAGAGTAATGTTTCCTTTATTTCTTTTTCAGCTCAATCTTTAGTGAATAGAAGGGCTACTGATTTCTTTGAGTTAATCTTGTATCCTCCTACATTGCTGAAGGTGTTTATCAGCTGTAGCAGTTCCTTGGAAGAATTTTGTGGGTCACTTATGTATACAACCATATCATCTGCAAATAGAGATAGCTTCACTTCTTCTTTTCTAATTTGTATGCCCTTATTCTCTTTTTGTTCCCTTATTGCTTTAGCTAAAACTTCAAGAACTATATTGAATAGATAAGGGGAGAGAGGACATCCTTGTCTAGTTCCTGACTTTAGTGGGATTGCTTTGAGTTTTTCTCCATTAAGTTTGATACTGGCTGTCGGCTTCTTGTAAATCACCTTTATTATATTTAGATATTGTCCCTATATTCCTGATCTCTCCAGGGCTTTAATCATAAAGGAGTGTTGGATTTTGTCAAAGGCTTTTTCTGCATCTAAGGATATGATCATGTGGTTTTGTTCCTTTAGTTTGTTTATATGATGGATAAGATTTACAGTTTTTCGTATGTTAAACCAGCCCTGCATTTCTGGGATGAAGCCTACTTGGTCATGGTGGATGATATCTTTTATGCATTGTTGTATATGGTTTGCCAAAATTTTGTTGAGAATTTTCACATCAATATTCATGAGGGAAATTGGTCTGTAATTATCCTTCTTTGTTGTGTCATTGAGTGGCTTAGGTATTAGGGTGACTGTGGCCTCATAAAAGGAATTTGGCAATATTCCTTCAGTTTCTACTGTGTGAAATAGTTTGAGGAGTAATGGTAGTAATTCTTCTTTGAATGTCTGGTAGAATTTGGCACTGAAACCATCTGGACCAGGGCTTTTATTTTTGGGGAGGTTTTTAATGAAAGCTTCAATTTCCTTAAGGGTTATAGGCCTGTTTAGGAAATTAATCTGGTCTTGATTTAATTTTGGTAGATGTTACCTGTCCAGAAAGCTGTCCATTTCTTCTAGGTTTTCCATTTTTGTGGAATACAGATTTTCAAAACATGACCTGATAATTCTCTGTATTTCCTGGGGTCTGTTATTATGTCCCCCTTTTCATTTCTGACTTTCTTGATTTTGACACTCTCTCTCTGTTTTTTGATTAGTTTGGCTAAGGAATTATCTATCTTGTTAACTTTCTCAAAGAACCAACTCTTAGATTCGTTGATTCTTTGTATTGTTCTTTTTGTTTCAATTGTTTTGATTTCAGCTCTAAGTTTGATTATTTCATGCCATCTACTCCTTCTAGGTGAGTTTGCTTCTAATTGTTCTAAGGCTTTTAGGTGAGCTGTTAGGTCTCTAGTGTGGGATTTCTCAAGGTTTTTCATATAGGTATCTAGTGCTATGAATTTTCCTCTTAAGACTGATTTCATTGTGTCTCACATGTTTGGATACGTTGTAGATTCATTTTCATTGAATTCTAGGAAGACTTTGATTTTTTTCTTAATTTCTTCCTTGACCTAGAGATGGTTCAGCTGATTGATGTTTAGTTCCCATGAGTTGGTAGGCTTTCTTTGGGTTTTGATGTTGTTGAACTCTAACTTTACGCCTGGTGGACCGATATGTTACAAGGGATTATTTCCATTTTTTTTGTATCTGCTGATATTTGCTTTATGACCAATTATGTGGTCAATTTTGGAGAAAGTTCCATGAGGAGCTGAGAAATATGTATATTCCTTTGCCTTTGGGTGGAAGGATCTGTAGATATCTATGAAATCCATTTGCATCATAACCTCTTTTAGACTCCTTATTTCTCTGTTGAGGCTCTGTCTGGTTGATCTATCCAGGGTTGAAAGTGGGGTATTGAAGGTTCCCACTATTAGGGTGTCATTGATGTGGGATTCGAGCTTTAGCAGTGTTTCTTTTACACATGTAGGTGCCCCTATATTAGGGGCATAAATATTTAAGATTGAAATCTCCTCTTGACCAATTTTTCCTGTGATGAATAAGTAGTGACCATCTTAGTCCCTTTGAATTGCTTTTAGCTTGAAGTCTACTTTGTTAGATATTAGGATTGCAACCCCTGCTTGTTTCTTAAGACCGTTTGACTGGAAAATCTTTTCCCAACCCTTTATTCTAAGCCTGTGTCTGTCTTTGCAGTTGAGGTGTGTTTCTTGTAGGCAACAGAAGGATGCCTTCTGTTGTTGTATCCATCTTGTTAGTGTGTGACATTTTATAGGAGAGTTGAGACCATTGATATTAAGGGAAATTAGTGACCATTGATTCATATTTCCTACCATTTTTGGTGGCAACTTGTTTCTATTTCCTTTCTCTAGGTTATTCTTCTGTGGACTTATTGATTGTGATTTTGTGGGTGTATCTGGGGTCCTTAGGTTGGAGTTTTCTCTCTAATACTCTCTGTAGTGCTGGATTAGTAGATAGATATTCTTTCAGTCTGACTTTGTCCTGAAATACCTTGTTTACTCCATCTATGGTGATTGATAATTTTGCAGGGTATAGTATTCTAGTTTGGCAGCCATGCTCTTCTAGCGTCTGTATAACTTCTGACCAATGTAAGAATTTCCAAAGCTTGCATTCACCTGGAATGTAATTGTCAATCATCCCTCTGGGTGTGGCGTTGCAAACATGGGCCCACACACCCTTTTAATGAATGGGCTCACAAAAGCCCCAGTCTCTCCCTCTCTTCTCTCTCTGTCCCTTTCTGCCCCATCTCTGCTCCCTGCTGTAATAAACTGTAGTGTGGTACTTCCGGTGTTGAGATTCCATTCACCCGCCATGTGCTAAAACTAACATTGGTGCCGTGCTCAGCGGGGCCTCCCCCCAGCCCTAAGAATGCATAGGCGCTGGGGACCCCTGTTCCGACCTCCACCGGAGACCACCTTCAATCTGCCTGGTCGCGGACCATATGCGCACAACACCGGCTTGATTGGTGAGTTTACCCCCTGGTCAGCATAAACGTGAACTAGTTTCATGGAGGCTTAGCTTCCCAATCTTCATTTGGTCGTGATTTGTTCCTTTTCGTTGGCAAACAGTTCTGGCTTTTTTTCCCTGCACTACAGTTTCGTCCAGGGACCTGCCCCTGTGGGAATTACACTGGCACCTTTCGTGGGCATTTTTCTTTTTGCCAGCAACGCCATGAACAGGTTTTGGGCATGTGATTCTGGGGACTGACGAGTCCATTTTATCTCATTGTGTGTGGGTATAATGTCCTGGCGCTCTTTCTTCTGCCTGACGGGGCTTTAGAGATTTATGCCTGGTTGGTTTGGGGCTCTGTCCGAGCAGCCTACACTTGTCTGCTGATGAGCTAGACCACTGTGGCACTGCTTCCTTGTGGTTTCAGTTTGCAGGGGTGACGACTCTTGCTTGCTGGTTCCATATTTCCCCTTAAGTTTCGGCATGGGAAATAAGCCAGCAAAATCCATACCTCCATCTTCACCCTTAGGGTATGTGCTAGAGGTGTTGAGACCTCTTAGCCTTATGCCCTATTTAGATAACGACCAAGCTGATCCGTTATTGTACAAAGAAATGGCCTGGATATCCCTTAGACAGTGAACTAAAGTGGCCACCTAATGGCACCCTGGATCCCGATATTTTGCGGGAATTATCTATTTAATGCCAGCAACCAGGCGGATTGAAAGAGTTAAAAAATTGCCCTATATACAAGCTTTCTCTTAAGTTCTAAGCCTTTCCACCTAAGTTCTCCTGCTTGCCTGCCACTTTCTCAGACTATGATGATTCTCATCCCTTTCCTTTGTCTAAACTCTCTCCAAATTCTACTGCCTTTACAATTTTAACCAATGATCTTTTACCTAAGGAGCGCAGACGAGTTTGGGAACAGGCCAGACTACATGCAGATGAGATTCATCAAACAAATTTAGTGAGAAACTGCAGGACGTAATTCAAGATAAACAAAAAAATCCGTCCCAGTTTCTAGAGTGCCTTACAAATGTGCTCTTGCAGTTCACAAATTTAGATCCAGAGAGCACTGAGGGAAGACAGCTTCTTATGACCCATTTCTTTAATCAAAGCTACCCAGACATAAAGGCAAAGCTTAGATCACTTGAGAGGGGCCCTCTAACTCCCCAAGCAGACATTTTGGCACTTGCATTCAAGGTGTATCACCGGAGAGTTGAGAGGATTAGGCAGGAGAAATACGTCCTGCTGGCAGAGGCCATCAGGCCAGCCCTGCCATCACCGCCTCCCAGGATGAGCAGACAGAAGCATTCGAAAAAGCACTCTGGTGCTTGTTTCCGCTGTGGTCGCGTAGGCCATTTTTGTCGCTCATGTCCATATCCACTGCGGAGGCCATCCTGGTCATGTCCTAAGTGTTATAGACACCACTGGCCAGGCAGCTGTGGCCCTGCATCAAAGAGTGGGGACACAATAAGCTTGGATGAGGTTCATAATGTCCTGAGACTGGCTGAGGATGAATGATGGTGCCCAGGCCCTCTCGGTCCAGCAAACCTTATCACACAGAGAGAGCCTCTGGTGGATATTGAAGTTTCTGGCCGGACCATTTCTTTCCTAGTGGACACTGGAGCAGTGTTCTCAGTTCTGCAGGAGTATTGGGGTGCACCCTTTCTTTCAGGCCTTACAATTTTCGGGGTAGGAGGCAAATCCATGCAACCTTATCAGACACCGCCGATTAATTTCATTTTTAGAGAAATTCCCATTACTCAGTCATTTTTAGTTATGCCAAGTTTCCCAACAGCTTTAATAAAAAGAGATTTCTTAGAAAGTGGGAGCTTTCATTTCATTTAGTGATCACTTTGCCTAAACCCAGACTCTCCAGCTGCTCCAACCATTCCTCTGCTCCTTTTACTGTCCAATCAGCCTGTGAGTTCTACCTTCCTGACAATCTGCTTCCTCCCCTCCTCCATCACCTGCCTTCTCCCCTCACTCCAAAGTAGACGGGACCATATAGAGTAATTCTGACAACTACTACAGCTGCTAAACTTTTCCCATATTAGATTCATTTGTCTAATTTTAAATCTTTTATTCCCCCCTCCTCAAAATAGTCAGATAGACCCAAAATCTTAAAAACCAGCTCCAAGCTTCTTTTGCAGCTGGCCAGAGCAGAAGCCAAGGTAGTAAACAAAGGGCCCCAGGCAGTCTGCTTGGAATTCAAGGTAAACAAAGGATCATTCAGCTCTGCAGTTAAAACAGCCACTCCCTGAAGATGCCTTTCAGGTAAAACACTGACCATTCCCCAATTCCCTGCTGGAGTCCAGGTAGGCAAAATACAGGACACTTTAATCCTTTCCCTTTCCCAGGCCTAGCAAGGATCCGCAGACATTAACATGCAGGCAGCAGACAATAGAATCCCTTAGCAGAAGAAAATAACCATTCACACAACACAGCTAATTCAAGGTTTACTCCCTCCTTTCCCTTAGCCTATCACTCCCAAAGCTCTATCACTGCAGACAATAGAATCCCTTAGCAAAAGAAAAGAACCATTCACACACCCAGCTAACTCAAGGTTTACTTACAAACTCCTTTCCCCTTAGTCACTCCCAAAGTTCTATCACTAACTCATTTTTTTTTCTGAGCTCTAGGAAACAAACTTCCATGGCCCTATGATCCAAATCCTTCATTCTGCCAGCAAGATGAGCTAAAAACCTCTCTGTCCTTGTGTCAGCAGGAAGTAACAAAGACGACCACAACGACCTATTTCCGTCCCATCCCCTCACCATAAACCCAATTTTTTTTTATATATGATCAAAGGGTGAAATGTAAGGATTTCCAAAGCTTGCATTCACCTGGAATGTAATTGTCAATCATCCCTCTGGGTGTGGCGATGCAAACATGGGCCCACCCACCCTTTTAATGAAAGGGCTCACACAAGCCCCAGTCTCTCCCTCTCTTCTCTCTCTGTCCCCTTCTGCCCCATCTCTGCTCCCTGCTGTAATAAACTCTAATGTGGTACTTCCGGTGTTGAGATTCCATTCATGCACCACATGCAAATAACTAACAACCAAGCCCTTTTAGCTTTCATTGTTTCCATTGAATAGTCAGGTGTTATTCTGATGGGTCTGTCTGTATATGTTAGTTGGCCCTTTTCTTTTGCAGCTCTTAAAATTTTTTCTTTGTTCTGTATGTTTTGTGGCTTGATTATAATTGGCGTGCTGACTTTTTTTGGGGTCATATCTATTTGTTGTTCTGTAAGCTTCTTGTATCTTTATAGGCATTTCCTTCCTCAGGTTAGGAATGTTTTCTTCTATGATTTCATTGAAAACATTATCTGTGCCTTTGAGCTGGTATTCTTCTCCTTTTTCCATTCCTATTATTCTCAAATTAGGTCTTTTCATGGTGTCCCAGATTTCCTGAACATTTTGAGTTATGTCTTTTTTAGTTTTACTATTTTCTTTGACTGATATATCTATTTGAGCTACTGAGTCTTCCACTTCAGAGAGTCTATCTTCCATCTCTTGAACTCTGTTTGTTATGCTTGTATCTGTGGTTCCAGCTTTTTTCTTCAGGTTTTCTATTTCCATCTTTGCCTCATTTTTTGCCTTTTTTATTGCTTCTATTTCAGCTTTTATTTCAGCTTTTAGTTCCTGGCATGTTTCTTTCATAGATTTGTTCATCTCTTCCAATTTTTTGTTTGTATTTTCTTCTATTTCTTTAAGGCTTTTTCTCATATCTTCTTTTAGAGCTTTGATGATCATCAAAAAGTAATTTTTGGTGTTGCTTCCTTCTGTTTCCTCTTCATTGCTCAGTTCAGGTCTTGTATTGGTAAGATCGCCCCTCTGTTCTGGAGTTACGATGTTGTTCTTTGTATTATTATGTAATTTTTTGCACTGATGTTTGCCCATGGCTTCAGTGGTTCATGATTAGATGGCTCCTGGTCAGTTGTGGCACTCGGGTTTGTGTGCCTCCTGTCACCTCTCTGGTCAGAGTCTGAGTCTGTCCTTCTGAGACCCCTGTAGTTGTTTTTTCGCTCAGTTCTAGATGGCGGTGGGTAGCCATGCAAATTCCCTCAGCAGGAGCTGTGGGTTTGGTGACAGGAAGAGTTTATCTGCCCCTGCTCCAGAGTGCGCTGGGACTCTGCAGACAGCACTTGGTCCCGGAAGCAGAACCTGAAGCTATGGGAGCTCAACTCTCCCTCCCAGGCTAGGATATACGCACTTGGGCCTGGTGACCCCTCCTCACCTCTGGGCGGGGTCTGAGTCTGTCCTTCAGAGACCCCTGTATTTGTTGGTTTGCTCAGTTCGAGGTGGCGGTGGGTAGCCGTGCAAATTCCCTCAGCAGGAGCTGTGGGTATGGTGACCAGCAGAGTTTATCTGCCCCTGCTCCAGAGTGTGCTGGGACTCTGCAGACAGCACTTGAATATTACCTTTTATTAAGCAGTGAAAATGGACATTCCTTTGACAACTGGAAAGATGTCAAGCTTTGTTAGAGATGAGTAAGAGAACTGAAGATGAGAAAGTATGGCAAATGGTGTAAGTGCTGCTTAATGGGAAATGTATACTATACCAGCTAGGTAGTATACATGGAGGGAAAGAAAACTCCTGGAATTGAACATATTTTTTTTTTCATGGCCAGGATCCAGGAATAGCTGATGGTAAATGACAGATGGAATTCCACCATGCACAGCTTCCCAAGGCATCTCCATTGAGACCTTGAGTAGAAGTCACTGTCTCTAGCACAAGTAAAGTAAAATCGCAGAGAACACCCCTACCATCCCGTGGGCCATGGCTATGCTCTGTCCAGTGAAGTCTGGTTCTGGGAGGTGACCGTTTCCAAATCTGTCTCTGTCCTGGATGTTCTGTTCAATATTCTCCAGCATTCTCTTTATTACTTATAGGCAAAACTCCTATTTTTAAATTCATAGTTAGTATTTCTGTGTATAGAATTTAAATGAAATCTTGCCTGCTTAAATTTCTCTGTGTTTTCATTAGAGCCTGTGTAACACAATTATTAGAAGTAATTTTAACACTATGCCCAGAGCATGGTAAATATGAAGAACATAACACTTTGCTATCCAAGAAGCAGATCATTTTATAATCATTGTTGATAAACACTGAGAAAGACAATATAAAGGAATATTTTTCATATATGGTATCTATTAATACATTTCTTTCTATAAAGTAACATATTTCTCTAAATTCTTAATGGGTTATGATTGTGAGATGGAACTATGACTTTGAAGTCACTAGTTTTCAATGTAACAATCAGTACCAGGCTTTTTCTTTTGGGCCACCAACTAGCTCCCAAATAAATCATGACCCGGAGACATCTTATTAGTCATCAGTGCTCAGCCTCACTTGGGTTTGTTTCTGGCTAACTCTTTTAGCTTAAATTAACCTGTTTTTTTGTATCTATCCTTTGCCTCAGGGCTTTTTACTCCTCTTTTCTTCTGTATATCTTTAACTGTTTCTTGTGTCTGGCTGGTGGCTTCCTGGGTTCTTGCTTCATCATCTCCCTCTCTCTCCTCTCTTTTTTTCTCATTCCTCTTGTTCCTCTCCCAAGACTACATTCCTCCTTCTGTTCATTCTCTCTGCCTACCAGCCTTATCTATTCCTCTTCTGCCTAGCTATTGGCCATTCAGCTTTTTATTAGCCCAATCAGGTGCCTTAGGCAGGCAAAGTGAAACAGCAACACATCTTTACATCATTAAATAAATGCTTCATAAACAAATGTAACTTACCTTTACACAGTTTAAGTAATATTCCACAGTATAAAGAAGTGTAACAAATCTTCACATAGTTAAATATTCTACAATTGTCTAAGTGTTTTTGGAATGGTACTAAACTTGTGTGTTAAAAGCAGGACCAGGGACTACAAGTAAGCTGCCAGAGAAATTTCCCAGACTGCTCCAGGTAGCTCATCAGGCCTAAGTCTTTCGAAAACCATGGGCCCCTCTTCCTCATGTGTGCCAAAGCAGGAGGAAGAGTTAGGCCCTGGAGGGAACCTACCCTTGGGTGGTGTAGGAGCAGATTGTCCCGATCTGGAATTCAGTTTCAATCTCAGTACATTTGATTCTGGGAAAGCATAAGATAAGCATACATGGCTCTCTGGATTTAACAGATAAATACTAAATCCATGACAGGTAACAGGTCCAGAGGGATGTATTGGAGCCTTAACTCACTGGCTTCATGATCTTTGATTATGATGTACCTCTCCACATTTCATTCCCACACACACATGCAGGAAGAAAAGAAGATTGTTTGGGGCAGATTGCTACTAGTGTTGAAGTTCTTTTTTTTTTTTTTTTTTTTTTTTTTTTTAATGAAGAGAACTTTTGGAAGTTCTTTAAATGCCTCTAATTTAGAATTATTTTTTCTACTTATATTTTTATAACTTCTTTCACTCTCCAATAGCTAATGTACAGATAGTTCTCACTGCATACTTAAGGCTCAAAGGTGCTTCTCAGCCTATAGTGAATTACCTGACTGCTTTTTCCCTTCACAATATCTGTCTCTTTCAGACAGTAGTTACTTCCTTGTTGGATCATTGACAATAAAATCATTTTGTACACACAGAACTTCTGCTTCACATCAGTCATTTTTTAATGTATATAGTCTTGTTTCCCTAAATCAAATCCAATATTGCTTGTTTTATATTTATATTTCTGATATCCTCTTCAATTTCTTTCTTCAATGATTTAAAATTTTTGTCAAATAGGTCTGTTACTTCTTTGGTTATAGTTACTCCAAGGTATTTAATATTGTTTGCAGCTATTATGAAGGGTAATGTTTCCCTTATTTCTTTTTGAGCTCTTCTATCTCTAGTGTATAGAAGGGCTACTGATTTCTTTGAGTTTACCTTGTATCCTGCTACATTGCTGAAGGTGTTTATCAGCTGTAGCAGTTCCTTGGAAGAATTTTGTGGGTCACTTATGTATACAATCATATCATCTGCAAACAGAGACAGCTTCACTTCTTCTTTTCCAATTTGTATGCCCTTAATCTCTTTTCGTTCCCTTATTGCTTTAGCTAAAACTTCCAGAACTATATTGAATAGATAAGGGGAGAGAGGACATCCTTGTCTAGTTCCTGACTTTAGTGGATTGCTTTGAGTTTTTCTCCATTAAGTTTGATACTGGCTGTTGGCTTCTTGTAAATCACTTAATTATATTTAGGTATTCTCCCTGTATTCCTGATCTCTCCAGGGCTTTAATCATAAAGGAGTGTTGGATTTTGTCAAAGGCTTTTTCTGCATCTAAGGATATGATCATGTGGTTTTGTTCCTTTAGTTTGTTTATATGATGGATAAGATTTACAGTTTTTCGTATGTTAAACCAGCCCTGCATTTCTGGGATGAAGCCTACTTGGTCATGGTAGATGATATCTTTTATGCATTGTTGTATATGGTTTGCCAAAATTATGTTGAGAATTTTCACATCAATATTCATGAGGGAAATTGGTCTGTAATTCTCCTTCTTTGTTGTGTCTTTGAGTGGCTTGAGTATTAGGGTGACTGTGGCCTCATAAAAGGAATTTGGCAATATTCCTTCAGTTTCTACTGTGTGAAATAGTTTGAGGAGTAACAGAAGTAATTCTTCTTTGAATGTCTGGTAGAATTTGGCACTGAAACCATCTGGACCAGGGCTTTTATTTTTGGGGAGGTTTTTAATGACAGCTTCAATTTCCTTAAGGGTTATAGGCCTGTTTAGGAAATTAATCTGATCTTCATTTAATTTTGGTAGATGGTACCTGTCCAGAAAGCTGTCCATTTCTTCTAGGTTTTCCATTTTTGTGGAATACAGATTTTCAAAATATGAC
>PVIH01030628.1:0-11927 GCA_004025045.1 Sigmodon hispidus | reverse complement strand
TTACACATGCAAGTGAGCATGCTAGGTTATTTACACATGCAAGTGAGCATGCTAGGTTATTTACACATGCAAGTGAGCATGCTAGGTTATTTACACATGCAAGTGAGCATGCTAGGTTATTTACACATGCAAGTGAGCATGCTAGGTTATTTACACATGCAAGTGAGCATGCTAGGTTATTTACACATGCAAGTGAGCAAGCTAGGTTATTTACACATGCAAGTGAGCATGCTAGGTTATTTACACATGCAAGTGAGCATGCTAGGCTATCTACTGATGCTTCCCATTTTATTTTTCTCATTCTAGTCTTGAACTCTCAAGTTTACAGAAGTGATATCTGTGAAGTGCTCAGTTGAACAGCTCAGTCTAATTGGTGTCTGAACAGCACTAACGCCCGAATTACTTGACAGCATATCTCTGTAAACACTCATATTCAGAGAGAGACTAAAAACAATGAAGCACAAAGCTTCAAGCTCTGATCGAGGGTTTGGGACAGTATCTTCATATAAGATTAGTGTTAATAAATGGGAGAGAACACTCATGCTATCTTCTTGTATAGAAAAGAGTACTCTATCTCCATTCAAAAAAATCCCAACTGTAATAAACACAGAGAGAGAGAGAGAGAGACAGAGAGACAGAGAGACAGAGAGACAGAGAGAGACAGAGACAGAGAGACAGAGAGACAGAGAGACAGAGAGACAGAGACAGAGACAGAGAGACAGAGGCAGAGAGAGACTGAGAGAAAGAGATCACTTGCACTAGTAATAATTTCTTGTGCTGTGGTTTATTAAAAGTGATGTCATTGAATGCTTTCTAAATTATAAGTGCATGATGTATCAAAAATAATTCAATGAATTCTTATATATAAATAAGAGGAAGCCACATGAACTGAGGAAAGCATGTCTGTGTGAGGGAATTTGCCGTATTTAATATGCTAGTGAAGAGGACATCCAGGCTGTTATTTAAGATGGATTCTGGAGGTAGAGAAGTGAACACATGACAATGAAAGAAGACATTGGACAGTTTGGAAACCCCTATATTCTGATACAGAGATAGAAAGCTTCTGTTTATGAGGGCAGTGAAGAGCTGCATTTGAGAATTAAAATGGAAATTGATTTTCTCTAGAGTCTACTGGCACTGATACAGAAAAAAAATCTAGAAACCTTTTCTCCACAAGGCAAACAAGTTATTTAAATCATTATCAGAATAGTTCAATGCCAGGAAGATCAGCATTAGTGGTCTTTAAAACGGTGGTGTTGACATAGAAATATAGATACTACATCAAAAGTGTTGGTGATGGGAAACAGGCCAGTCTTAGGTTTTGTTCCCATGTCTTTGTCTATAGTTCCAGAGTGGGAGGGCAAGAGGAAGGAGCCTAAGTAAATGAGGGGTAAGAAATATTTGCTTCATTTTATTTTTTAAAAATATTTGGTTGTATGTTATTTTTTGAGTAATATAAAAACTTAATATAAATGACTCCTGCAATCACTTGAATCTGTTAGCTTGCTTGATGTAACTAAAAAAATGAGATAATTGGCAGTCAGTAATTTTATTTAAGCAAACTCCTCCCATAGATATATAATCTTTAAAAAGAGAATTAATTATTAGTAGCAAACATGCAGAAAAGGTTCAGCATGTAAGAAAATTCTGGTGTTAAAACATTAGTATTTTATAAATGTATGTATAACATGAAAAGTTATACATCCCATTTTTTGTAAAAGGAGCAGGCTGAAAAATACTATACATAAAATGTGGACATGGTTGATTATGACCATAATTTTTAAAAGGTGTCATACTGGTGATCCCCTAGAATGCCTATTTTGTTTTTTTATTTTTTAACATTTATTATTATTATTATTAACAAAAAAAGTCACAGTTTCTATCCTTGTATATCCTTATTTAAGGTCCCTTCCCCCTCCCACCACATCAGGTCATTCTTTCTTCTCCACAACTCCCCATCCCCTCCCTGAGCAGGCAGCAGGCAGTCCCATGGCCCCACTGACCCAATAATGCTTAGATCAGTCTCCACTCCTGGCAGATCCAGTTTTCTCCCCCCTCCCTCAAGAGTGAGTCAGGTGTTCCTCTAGGGGGAGTGGGATCCAAGGAATCAGTCCAGAGTGTTTCTGATCCCAAACTGTTCAGTGGTTTTGGTTTGCAGCTTGGGCATGCTTTGCTTTTTTCTTGTTTGTTTGTTTAGAGTCCAATGAGTGAGTACATCCCCTGCTTATCTTTCTGAGTTTGTGATACCTCGCTCAGGAGGATATTCTCCAAGTCCATCCATTTGCCTGAGAATTTTAGGATATCATTTTTTCTTACTGCTGAGTAGTACTCCATTGTGTAGATGTACCACAGTTTGTTAATCCATTCTTCAGTTGAGGGACATCTAGGTTGTTTCCAGGCTCTTGCTATTACAAATAACGCTGCTATAAACATGACTGAGCTAATGCCTTTGGAGTGTGACTGTGCATCTTTAGGGTATACACCCAGAAGTGGTATTGCTGGGTCCTTGAGAAGATTGATTCTCAATTTTCTGAGAAACTGCCATACTGCATTTCAAAGTGGCTGAACAAGCTTACACTCCCACCAACAATGGAGGAGTGTTCCCCTTGCTCCACATCCTCTCCAGCATAGGCTGTCCTCTGTGTCTTTTATCTTAGCCAATCTAACAGGTGTCAGGTGGTATCTCAAAGTTGTTTTGATTTGCTTTTCTCTGATGGCTAAAGATGATGAGCACTTTTTCAGGTGCCTTTCAGCCATTCATAATTCTTCTGCTGAGAATTCCCTTTTTAGATCTGAACCCCAATTTTTGATTGGGTTATTCAAGGTTTTGGGCTCTAGATTCTTGAGTTCTTTATATATCTTAGAGATCAGTCCTCTACCACTTTTATTTTTACTCCATTTGAACAAAAAATTTCAAAGTTATAATTTTCTCATGATTTTATTCTTACATTTCACTTTCATTTTTCAGTTATCAATATCAATTATGTAGCAAATCTAGTCATAAGTCATGATCTTTACAAAAGGTAAGCAAGAGGATGTTTGGGAAGTTTTTAATCAATCAAGAGAGAATGAATTCTACCATATCCAACTATCATTTCAGATCAATAACAAAAAAGTAATATGTCAATACCAATCAATGTTCTCTACAATATTATTTATTTAATTTATTCAGTTTAGTCTTTTATACAAATGAATCTTCATAAATTTGGAAAATATATAGTCCTTTTATTCAGAAGAGATCATTCAGGAATTGGTCCAGACTTGGTAAATTCTGTATGAATTAAATTGCAGAAATAACAAAAAAGGAAATCTTCTCTGGCTAAAATATGTTCTTGAGGCCTGAGATCTTAAAGGGTAGGAAGAAATGGTGACAAAAAAAATGAAAGTCATATTCTGATTCCAGCTCCACATCTGCTGTCCTATCTGCATGTTAGTTTGTGCAGATTTATTCAAAACTGATGCAGACCTTCTCCTAATCCAAGGTTTCCTCAAAATGTTAAGTTTCTAATTACAAAGTTTTTTGCATTACATAATCATGTGACAGTATGACTATCAAATGAATAACATGAACATCTGCCTTGTTGATAGCATTCATACTCTAGTGCTCTTAGTAAATACGCCATCTTGCAGTACAGTTGCACTGCTATTCAGTTTTTCTTATTCCAGACACATAAGTGTTGGTCAAATTAAATCATCATAATTTCATTTTAAATACTTAACCAATAATTTTTATTACTTATCTACATCAATTAAGTGCATCTCTATGGAATCTAATTTCTGTTGTCTTTCTGTCACATCAGCACAAGTATAAACAAACATCACCACATCATTTTTATTTTAATATGCTGATTGATAAAACAAAAATCTCACAGCTTCCTATAGACCAATATATTACTAACCATTTACTTTCTAACTTAGTTGAAAGCAAAATCTGTTATTGATATCATGAAACACTTCTAAAAATTGTAAGAGGTAGGTTGCCCATAGACATTCTCCTCTCTCTCTCTCTCTCTCTCTCTCTCTCTCTCTCTCTCTCTCTCTCTCTCTCCTCTTCTCTTCTCTCTGTTTCGCTCAAACAGTTATAAAATTATATTCATTTCTACTTCATAATTGTAAATTTGCTACTGTGATCTTAGGCAATCCCTGTAGAAGGGCCATTCAGCCTTCTAAGGTGTTGTGACTCACAGGCTTAAAGCCACTGGTCGAGGTATCAACTGCTAGGCCATGGCAGCCAGAAAACCACAGACCTTCTCCCCACCCTCATTTCTTCAGACCCAATCCTTCGGTTTCTTCTCTAGTGCTGCATCAGAACAAGAGCTGCAGCCTCCATTCCCTCCTCCTCACATCCCCTATGGATCCCACAGACCATCCTCTTCTAACTTCCCTTCCTCTCTGATGATGATTACGCTAGGCTCTGGGCTGCATGGACAGCAGAAATCAGAAATCATTTCATTGAATTCTTTGCCATGTTGTGTTTGATTCTTTCTATCTTAGGTCTCTGGGCTATCCAGTCTCTTGTTTCTAGCCCTCCAGGCAGTGTCACACATGGACTCTCTCTCATAATATGGTTCTCTTGTTGGACCAGTCATTGGTTGGCCACTCTCAAGTTTTAACCTAGATGTTCCTCAACCAAACAATGGATAAACAAAACATAGTACATTTACACAATGGATTGTTACTGGGTTATCAAAAAAATGGCATCATAAAATTTATAGACAATGGATGGAACTAGAAGAAAATAATTTTGAGTTAGGTATCCCAGACTTAGAAAGACAAAACATGGTACATACTTACTTATAAGTGGACATTAGCTGTAAAAGATAATCATGCTGCAATCTGTAGACCCAGAGAGACTAAAAAGGGATCAAGACAGAGGCAGGTGGACACATGTATCTCCCTGGGAAGGAAAAATAGAATAGATATATGAGTAGACTAGGGCCAGATGGTAATGGAGACAGGAGGGGTCAAGTTGGAGGGTGAGGGAACAGAACACTAGGAAACACAATTGGAATAGAAGACATTTCACAGGTGAGGTGTAAATTTAGTACAATGGAAACTCCCAGGAGTTCATAAAGGTGATCCTGACAAACACTCCTAGAATTGGGGGTTATGGAGACTGAACCTGCCACCTTCCATAACCAGGCAAAACTTGCAATAGAGGATTTGAGATAACAGCTAAGCCACAAAAACCACAAAACCACAAATATATAATTTGTCCTGCCTGAAGGTTTTCTAGGGTGAATATGGCACAAAACAAAGAGAATTTTGAAAATGTAAATTTTAGGAATGGAAACAAGAACTACAGAGGCAAGTTTTACCCAGAGAATACAAGACATGGACAGAAGAATCACAGACATTGAATGATATGATAGAAGAAATACATTGGTCAAAAAAATGTTCTTTGTAAAAAATTCCTGACACAAAACTTAGGAAATTTGTGAGACTATGAAAATATCAAACCTGATAATAATAGGAATAGAGGAAGTACAAGAATCCCAGCAGAAATGTTCATAAAATATTTTCAACATAATTATAGAAGAAAATTTCCCTAAGCTAAAGAAAAAGATTTCTATCAAAGTACAAGAAGCATACAGAAAATCAAATAGACTTAATTAGAGAAGAATGTCCTCTTAGAACACAATAATAACACTAAAGATAAAGAGTGGGGAATATTAAAAGCTTCAAGGGAAAAAGACCAAGTAACATGTAAAAGCAGACCTGTTAGAATTATACTGAACTTCTCAATGAAGACTCTAGGGACCTGGATAGATGTGCTGCAACTTTAAGAGACCATGGATGTCAGCCCAGACTACTATACCCAGTAAAACATTCAACCATCATAGATAGAGAAAATATGATATTCTAATGTGAAATGTGTTTCTGTATGATGTGAATTACCATTGGTTAATTAAGGGCTGTTTTGGTCTATAGCAAGGCATCTTACAGGCAGGCAGGAAATCCAAGTATAGATAAAGGAGAAGGAAGGCAGAGTTGGAGGGAGATGCTATGAACTGCCACCCAAGGAAACAAGACACAAAGAAACACAGGTAACCCATGAACCACTTGGCAATACACACATTAATGAAAATGGGTTGAGTTAAGACAAAAGAGCTAGCAAGTAATGGACCTGAATCTTAAGCCAAACAGCTTGTAGTTAATACAAGCTTATAAGCCTTTGTGTGATCATTTGGTGCTAAGTAACTACTGGACTGCAGGTCTGAACCTTGGACCAGACAGGCCTGAAAATTCTGACTAAAATATTCCATGATAAAAATCAAATTTAAACAATATCAATCCATAAAGTCAACCCTTTAGAAAGTGCTAGGAGAAATACTCAAGCCTAAGAAGGTTGACTACAATCATGAAAACATAGGAAATATATAATCTCATATCAGCAAAACCTAAAGAAGAAAAATGTTTCTCTCTCTCACTTTTTCACACACAAACACGCCACTACCACCACCAACAACAATAACAGCAACAAAAACACCAACAACACTGAAAAAATAATAGAAATCAACAGGCATCGGTCATTGATATCTCTCAGTACCTATGGTCTCCATTACCCCCCCAAAAAACACAGAATAACAGAATCCTTTTGTTTGCTGCGTCCAAGTAGCACACCACAAAATCAATAATAAACAACAGAAAAGGGATTAAAATATATTTCAAGCAAATGGATCTAAGAAGCCATTTTAATATCTAACAAAAACTACAAACCAAAGCTAATCAAAATAAATGAGAAAAAAACTACATATTTATCAAAAAATACACCAAGATGATATTTCAATTGTTAACTTGCCTAAAATATAGGGCACCCATATTTGGGGGAAAAAAAACAATGGAAACAACAGAAAGTTGACAACTTTTTACTGAATGAAAAATTAGTCAATACAGAAATAATAAAGAAATCATAACTTTCTCAGAATTGAATGAAAATGAATATACTTCATACCTAAACTTATGGAAGACAATGAAAGCTATGCTAAAAGAAAAGTTCACAGCATTAAGTACCTACATTAAAAAATTGGAGAGATCTCATACTAACAATTTAACATCACACCTGAAAACTCTTAAACAAAAAGAAGTAAGCACACCCAAGAAAAGTCAATGTTAAGAAATAATAAAACCGAGGACTATAATCAGTAAAACAAACAAACAAAAAAAAGATTCAGTGAAGCAAAGAGTTGGTTCCTTTACAAATTCAAACCTTCATGACAAACCTTTAGACAAACATTTATGTAAACTAACTAAAAGACAGAGAATTTTCAAATTAATAAAATCACAAATGAAAAAGGGGTCATAGCAACAACACAGAGGATACTGAGAGAATCACTAGGTTAGACTTTAAAAACCTATGCCCACTACCAATATTGGAAAACCTGAAAGAAATGAATGGTTTCCTCAATAGATACTACTTACCAAAGTTAAATCAAAATCAAATAAACAATTTAAAGAGACTCATAACACCTAGTTAATTAGAAGTAGCCATAAGAAATCTCTCAAACAAAAAACCCCAGGGCACAAAAGTTTTAGGACAGCCTTCTACCAGACTTTCTAAGAACCATGAATTTCAACACTCCTCAAGTATTCCACAAAACAGAAACAGAAGAAACATTGCCAAATTGTTTTATGAGACTACAGTTACCCTGATACCCAAACCACATAATGACTCAACAAAGAAAGAGAATTAAAGAACACTTTCCCTTATGATCATAGACACAAAAATACGAGTTCATTGATCCACAAGTCTGTTTTTATGCCAATACCAAGCTGTTTTTATTACTGTAGCTTTATAGTATAGCTTAAAGTCAGGGATGATGATGACGCCTCCTGAGATTCTTTGTTGAGCAGCATTGCTTTGGCAATCCCAGCAATCCTGGCTTTCTTGTTATTCCATATGAACTTGAGTATTGTTCTTTCAAGGTCTGTAAAAAATTGTGTTGGGATTTTGATGGAGATTGCATTAAATCTGTACATTGCTTTTGGTAAGACTGCCATTTTTACTATGTTAATCCTACCTATCCAGGAGCATGGGAGACCTTTCCATCTTTTGATATCTGCTTCAATTTATTTCTTCAGTGATTTAAAGTTTTTGTCAAATAGATCAGCTACTTCTTTACTTAGAGTTACGCCAAGATATTTAATGCTATTTGCAGCTACTATAAAGGGTGATGTTTCCCTTATATCTTTTTCAGCCCTTTCGTCCTTAGTATAGAAGAGGGCTATTAATTTCTTTGAGCTAATCTTGTATCCTGCTACATTGCTGAAGATGTTTATCAGCTGCAGGAGTTCCCTAGTAGAATTTTGTGGGTCACTTATGTATATAATCATGTCATCTGCAAATAAAGATAGTTTCACTTCTTCTTTTCCAATTTGTATCCCCTTAATCTCCTTTTGTTCTCTTATTGCTTTAGCTAAAACTTTGATAACTGTATTGAATAGATAAGGGAAGAGAGGACATCCTTGTCTAGTTCCTGATTTTAGTGGGAATGCTTTGAGTTTTTCTCCATTAAGTTTGATGTTGGCTGTCGGCTTCTTGTAAATCATTTTTATTATATTTAGATATTTTTTCTATATTTCTAATCTCTCCAGGCCTTTTATTATAAAGGAGTGTTGGATTTTGAGCCCCAAAACGTAAATACCTACATAACGCAATTTTAAAAAATGAGGTTCAGAGCTAAAAAGGGAATTTGCAACAGAAGAATTACAAATGGCTGGAAGGCACTTAAAAAATTGCTCAACATCTTTAGCCATCAGAGAAATTCAAATCAAAACAACTTTGCACCTGTCAGAATGGATAAAATTTTAAAAAAAATGATAATCTATGCTGGAAAGAACATGGAGCAAGGGAAACATTCCTTCATTGTTGGTGGGAGTGTAAACTCATACAGCCACTCTGAATTGCAGTATGGTGATTCCTCAGAAAACTGGGAATCAATCTCCCCTAGAATCCAGCAATACCACTATTGTGAATATACACAGAGAATGTACATCCTTACTCCAAAGGCCTTAGCTCAACTATGTTCATAGCAGCATTATTTATAATAGCAAGAACCTGGAAATGACCTAGATGCCCCTCAACTGAGTAATGTATTAACAAACTGTGGTACATCTACACAATGGAGTACTACTCAGCAGAAAAAAAAAATTACATCCAAAAATTTGGAGGCAAATGGATGGATTTGGAGAATATTCTCCTGAGTGAAGTATCACAAGTCCAGAAAGATAAGCAGGGTCGTACTCACTCATAAGTGGATTTTAGACAAAAAGCAAAGAATACTCAAGCTGCAAACCACAACCACTGAACAGCTTGGGATCAGAAGGAACTTAAGAAAAACATCCAGGGATTCTCCTAGGAAGATAAAATGGAGAAGATCTCATTAGAAAATTGGGACCATAACAGGTAGCAATAAAGGGGAGGTGGGAACATTCATTAAGTGTTGTTGTATGCATACATACATATTTCTAAATACATAAGGACAACCTATTCATCCTGTATAATGTTACTCACATGAATATTTTCAGGACTGACCTAAAATAATAACCATGAATTGGTGTGCTCTTCTTTTCCTCTGGAAAATGAGTTTTGCCCTCAGCATTCCTCAGCTGCCTGCAGTTTTGTGTATTTTAGCCCTCACAAGTTTCTCCTCTTCCACTATTAGATGTCTATTGGTGTCAGTCCTGTTCACTCAAGTTTAGGCAGTCAGTCAAGTTGATGGGATGTTAAGAGTGCAGCTTCTGACGTTCTTGGGAGAAATAATCTCACAGCAAACTCTCTCATCTTCTGGTTTCTGCAGTCTGCCCCCCCTCCTCTATAAAAACAATCCCTGAGCCTTAGGTCCAGGTGTTGTATTGTAAATGTATCACTTAGGACTTCATAACTGCATTTTGGTTGGTTGTGGGTTCCTGTAATGGTCTCCATCTCTGTTATTGCAGAGAAACATTTTGTCTTATGAAGCTAGATCCTGCACATTCTCCTCCAGGATCTAGCAATGTAAAGACCTTCCTTACCAATTGTGAAACTTTTCAAAGTAAGTTAGTAGAGTTTGACAGATTCAAGTACATGAATTCCTAACCTCAAGTCAATAAATATTGTATTATTATGTATTAATGTGGTCACCAAGAAAAATATAAAAAGAGGAGATGTAAAAGATGAGTAATTCCTGTGAGCAAATTTTAACGTGTATATGGCAGTTAATTTTGTCAACTTGATTGAATTTATGTCTAGAGCAATACTAAAGCACAACTTTAGCATATTTGCAAGAAAGTTTAAAGAGGATTAACTGAGGAGGAGATCTTTCATAAATATGGAGAACACTACTACATGAGCTGAGATTTCTTACAGAATAAAAAAGAACAAAAGAAGAAAACCAGATAAATGCCAGGCTTCGCCTCTCTTGCTTCCTAATGAACCGAGATATGAGCAAGAAGCTCCAGAAATATGTCCCACTATGATGACTTCCTGTCATAATGAACACTTATTTCTGTTATCTTGTCATAGAAGCAAGAAGTGTCACCAATACAGTGACACAGGCAAATGTTCTTGTAAGAATGTCAATTTAATTGCTTTTCACATTTGCATACAATGAAATTCATACTTTTTCATGCTGTTTCAGAAGTTTTGAAAAAAGTACAGAGTCTTATAAACCCCAACCTGATCATAATATAAAGGTCTTTCACCATTTCAAAACATTCACTGAAACAATCTCTTTGTATCCAGCTTTTTTCCTCTTGGTCATCTGGCTCTAAGTAATTCTATTATGTAACTGTAGTCTTTGTTCACCTAAAATATCACATTAATCAAACCATATGCTATATAATTTTTTCTAGCTGGATTACTTCCTTTATCATGGATTGATATGTATCAAAACTATCGCTGATTGGCATTCCATGCAGAGGCAATTTTCTGTCCATTCCACCAGCAATTAAACAATGTTTAGTTATGCATTACATTTCCAAAGCTCTTCTGTAAGATTTATATGTATATAAATTTAAAATTCTCTTAAATAATCAAAGGAAAATTATCCAAAAAAAATGTTTAGTATATATTTAGATTTAATTTTAAAAAATCAAAGTGCTTTATAAGGGGAATATACCATTTTGTGTGCCTATCTCAATGTAAGAGTTTTCCCATATTCACACATGCCAATTTTGTTTTGTATTTCTTTAAACCATGAATAATGTTAAACCTACATTTATGTGTTAATATGATGTACATAAATCTTTGATGAAATAGTTCTTCAGTTCCTTTTTTCTGTTCAATTTTATTGTATTAGTCTATTCTTTCTTAAATGTTGAATTTATAAAGCTTCTGTGTTTAACATCGAAGAGGGCCTTTTATTTATGTGATTTGTAATTATTTCTTCTCACTTTTTCTGAGAATATGTTTATTCACTTTTAGATAAAGTGGTATTTTATCTAAATCCTGCTAAATTTTGAATGTTTTTCTTTTTCGTTTAAATTTAAATTTTTTCAAAACTTCATATATGTGTCCTGTATTTCCATAAATTTTACCCCTTCTTCTCCCCACTCCAACTCCTGTGCACCCCACACTCTCCAATTTCTAATTTTTTATTCACTATTCTTTTACACACACACACACACACACACACACAACCTGCTAAGTCTTTGAGCATGACTCCCATAAGCTCAGATATTTAAATATTTGTCCCAACTTGGTAGCCCTGATGAAATAGCTTTTTTTTTATTTATAAAATAGTCTTTTTGTAATACCCAAGCCACTCAAAGACACAACAAAGAAGGAGAATTACAGACCAATTTCCCTCATGAATATTGATGCGAAAATTCTCAACAAAATTTTGGCAAACCGTATACAACAATGCATAAAAGATATCATCCACCATGACCAAGTAGGCTTCATCCCAGAAATGCAGGGCTGGTTCAACATACGAAAAACTGTAAAT
>PVIH01030627.1:0-11927 GCA_004025045.1 Sigmodon hispidus | reverse complement strand
TTATGATGTAACAGTGGGGCATTATGATGTTACAATGGGGCATTATGATGAGACAATGGAGCATTATGATATGACAGTGGGACATTATGATGTAAGAGTGGGGCATTATGATGTGACAGTGGGGCATTATGATGAGACAATGGGGCATTATGATGTGACAGTGGGACATTATGATGTTACAGTGGGGCATTATGATGTGACAATGGTGCATTATGATGTGACAGTGTAACATTGTGATGTAATAGTGGAGCTTATGATGCGACACTGGGACATTATGATGTAACAGTGGAGCATTATCATGTGACAGTGGAGCATTATGATGTGACCGTGGAACGTTATGATGTTACAGTGGGGCATTATGATGTGACAGTGGGACATTATGATGTAACATTGGAGCATTATGATGTGAGTGTGGGACATTATGATGTAACAGTGGGCATTATAATGTGACAGTGGGACATTATGATGTAACAGTGGGGCATTATGATATGACAGTGGGGCATTATGATGAGACAATGGGGCATTATGATGTGACAGTGGGACATTATGGTGTAACAGTGGAACATTATGATGTGACAATGGGTAATTAAGATGTGACAGTGGGACATTATTATGTAACAGTGGGGCAAAATGATGTAACAGTGGGGCATTATGATGTTACAGTAGGGTATTATGATGTGACAATGGGGCATTATGATGAGACAGTGGAACATTATGATGTGACAATGCGACATTATGATGTGACAATGGGACATTATGATGTAACAGTGGAGCATTATGATGTAACAGTAGGGCATTATGATGTTACAGAGGGGCATTTTGATGAGACAATTGGGCATTATGATGTGACAGTGGGACATTATGATGTAAGACTGGGGCATTATGTTGTGACAATGGGGCATTATGATGAGACAGTGGAACATTATGATGTGTCAATGGGACATTATGATGTGACTATGGGACATTATGATGTAACAGTGGAGCATTATGATGTAACAGTAGGCCATTATGATGTGACAGTGGGGCATTATGATATAAGACTGGGGCTTTATGATGTGACAATGGGGCATTATGATGTGACAGTGGGACATTATGATGTAAGACTGGGGCATTATGATGTGACAATGGGGCATTATGATGAGACAATGGGGCATTATGAAGAAACAGTGGAGCATTATGATGTAACAGTAGGGCATTATGATGTGACAGTGGGGATTTATAATGAAACAGTGGGTCATTATGATTTGACAATGGGGCATTATGATGTGACAATGGGACATTATGATGAGACAATGGGACATTATGATGTGACAGTGGTACATTATGATGTAAGAGTGGGGCATTATGATGTGACAAAGGGGTATTATGATGTGACAGTGGAACATTATGATGAAATAGTGGGGCTTATGATGTGACACAGGGACATTATGATGTAACAGTGGAGCATTGTGATGTGACAGTGGAGCATTATGATGTGACCATGTGACATTGTGATGTTACAGTGGGACATTATGATGTCACAGTGGGGCATTATGATGTGACAGTGGTACATTATGATGTAACAGTAGGGCATTATAATGTGACAGTGGGGCATTATGATGAAAGAGTGTTGCATTATGATGTGACAATGGGCATTATGAAGTGAGAGTGGGACATTATGATGTAAGAGTGGGGCATAATGATGTAACAGTGGTCATTATGATGTGAACATTGGATATTATGGTGTAACAGTAGGGCATTATGTTGTGACATTGGGGCATTATGATGTGACAGTGGAACATTATGAAGTAAACTTGGAGCATTATGATGTTACAGTGGGAGATTATGATGTAACAGTGGGCATTATGATGTGACACTGGGACATTATGATGTAACAGTGGAGCATTATGATGTGACAGTGGGACATTATGATGTAACAGTGGGGCATTATGATGTGACAGTGGGACATTATGATGTAACAGTGGGGCATTATGATGTTACAATGGGGCATTATGATGAGACAATGGGGCATTATGATATGACAGTGGGATATTATGATGTAAGAGAGGGGCATTATGATGTGACAGTGGGGCATTATGATGAGACAATGGGGCATTATGATGTGACAGTGGGACATTATGATGTTACAGTGGGGCATTATGATGTGACAATGGTGCATTATGATGTGACAGTGGAACTTTGTGATGTAATATTGGAGCTTATGATGCGACACTGGGACATTATGATGTAACAGTGGAGCATTATCATGTGACAGTGGTGCATTATGATGTGACCATGGGACGTTATGATGTTACAGTGGGGCATTATGATTTGAAAATGGGGCATTATGATGAGACAATGAGGCATTATGATGTGACAGTGGGACATTATGATGTAATGGTGGGGCATTATGATATGACAGTGGGGCATTATGATGAGACAATGGGGCATTATGATGTGACAGTGGGACATTATGTTGTAACAGTGGAACATTATGATGTGACAATGGGTAATTAAGATGTGACAGTGGGACATTATTATGTAACAGTGGGGCAATATGATGTAACAGTGGCGCATTATGATGTAACAGTAGGGCATTATGATGTGACAATGGGGCATTATGATGAGACAGTGGAACATTATGATTTGAAAATGCGACATTATGATGTGATAATGGGACATTATGATGTAACAGTGGAGCATTATGATGTAACAGTAGGGCATTATGATGTTGCAGTGGGGCATTATTATGAGACAATGGGGCAATATTTTGTAACAGTCGAGCATTATGATGTCACAGTAGGGCATTATATTGTGACAGTGGGGCATTATGATGAAACAGTGGGGCATTATGGTGTGACAATGGGGTATTATGATGTG
The DNA here is from genome assembly GCA_004025045.1 of Sigmodon hispidus. NCBI lineage: Eukaryota > Metazoa > Chordata > Mammalia > Rodentia > Cricetidae > Sigmodon > Sigmodon hispidus. Next base: position 9,068 of record PVIH01030627.1, on the reverse strand, counting down.
ACAATGGGCCACTATGATGCAACAGGGGAGCATTATGATGTTAGAGTGGGGCATTATGATGTTTCAGTGGGGCATTATGATGAGAAAATGGGGCATTATGCTGAGACAATGGGGCATTATGATGTGACAGTGGAGCATTATAATGTAACAGTAGGGCATTATAATGTGACAGTGGGGCATTTTGATGAGCGGTGGGGCATTATGATGTGACAATGGGGCATTATGAAGTGAGAGTGGGACATTATGATGTAAGAGTGGGGCATAATGATGTAACAGTGGGTCATTATGATGTGAACATTGGATATTATGGTGCAACAGTAGGGCATTATGTTGTGACATTGGGGCATTATGATGTAACAGGGGGCATTATGATGTGACACTGGGACATTATGATGTAATAGTGGAGTTTATGATGCGACACTGGGACATTATGATGTAACAGTGGAGCATTATCATGTGACAGTGGGACATAATGATGTAACAGTGGGGCATAATGATGTTACAATGGGGCATTATGATGAGACAAAGGGGCATTGTGATATGACAGTGCGACATTATGATGTAAGAGTGGGGCATTATGATGTGACAGTGGGGCATTATGATGAGACAATTGGGCATTATGATGTGACAGTGGGACATTATGATGTAACAGTGGGGCATTATGATGTGACAATGGTGCATTATGATGTGACAGTGGAACATTATGATGTAATAGTGGAGTTTATGATGCGACACTGGGACATTATGATGTAACAGTGGAGCATTATCATGTGACAGTGGAGCATTATGATGTGACCTGGGACATTATGATGTTACAATGGGGCATTATGATGTGACAGTGGGACATTATGATGTAACAGTGGAGCATTATGATGTGACTATGGGACATTATGATGTAACAGTGGAGCATTATGATGTAACAGTAGGGCATTACGATGTGACAGTGGGGCATTAGGTTGAGACATTGGGACATTATGATGTGACACTGGGACATTATGATGTAAGAGTGGGGCATTATGATGTGACAATTGGCCATTGTGATGTGACAGTGGAACATTATGATGTAATAGTGGAGCTTATGATGTGACACAGGGACATTAAGATGTAACAGTGGAGCATTATCATGTGACCGTGGGAAATTATGATGTAACAGTGTGGCAGTATGATGTGACAGTGGGACATGATGATGTAACAGTGGGGCATTATGATGTGACAATGGGGCATTATGATGTTACAATGGGACATTATGGTGTAACAGTGGAGCATTATGATGTAACAGTAGGGCGTTATGATGTGACAGTGGGGCATTATGATGTGACAGTGGGGCATTATGATGAGACAATGGGGCATTATGATGTGACAGTGGGACATTATGATATAAGAGTGGGGCATTATGATGTGACAATGGAGCATTATGATGTGACAGTGGAACATTATGATGTAATGGTGGAGCTTATGATGTGACACTGGGACATTATGATGTAACAGTATGGCATTATGATGTGACAAGGGCATATTATGATTTAACAGTGGAACATTGTGATGTAACATTGGGTCATTATGATGTGACAGTGGGTTATTATGATGTAACAGTGGGGAATTAGTATGTAGTAGAGGGGAATGATGATGTGACAGTGGTACATTATGATGAAATATTAAGGCATTATGATTTGTAAATGGCGAATTATAATGTAACAGTGGAAATTTATGATGTAACATTGGGTCATTATGATGTGACAGTTGGATATTATGATGTAACAGTGGGGCAGTATTATTAGACTGTGGGGTATTATGAAGGGACTGTGGGATCTTATGTTGTAACAGTGGGGCATTATGATGTGACCGGTGGACATTATGGTGTATCAGTGGGGCATTATGATGTGACAATGGGACACTATGATGTGACATGGGGCATTAGTATGTAGTAGAGGGGCATGATGATGTGACAGTGGTACATTATGATGAAACATTATGGCATTATGATTTGTAAATGGCGAATTATAATGTAACAGTGGAACTTTATGATGTAACATTGGGTCATTATGATGTGACAGTTGGATATTATGATGTAACAGTGGGGCAGTATTATGAGACTGTGGGGTATTATGAAGGGACAGTGGGACCTTATGTTGTAACAGTGGGACATTATGATGTGACCATGGGTCACTACGGTTTGACAGTTGGCATTATGATTTGACAGTGGGAAATTATGATGTAAAAGTGGGGCATTATGATGTAACAGTGGGACATTATGATGTGACAGTGGGGCATTATGATTTGACAGTGGGACATTATGATGTGATTGTGGGGAATTATGATGTAAAGGTGGGACATTATGATGTAACTGTGGGACATTATGCTATCACAGTGGGGCATTACGATGTGACAGTGGAACATTATGGTGCAAGAGTGGGGCATTATGATGGGACAATGGGGCATTATGATGTAACAGTGGAACATTATGATGTAAGAGTTGGTCATTATGATGTGACAGTGGGACATTATGATGTAACAGTGGGGCAATAGGTAAGACAGTGGGGCATTATGATGTGACAGTGGGACATTGTTATGTAACGTTGGGGCATTATGATGTGACTATGTGTTACTATGATGTGACAGTGGGGAATTAAGATGTGACAATGGGGCACTATGATATGACAGTAAGACATTATGATGTGATATTGGGACATTATGATGTGAAAGTGGGACATTATGATGTAACAGTGGGACATTATTATGTTACTGTGGGTCATTATTATGTTACAGTTGGACATTATGATGTAACAGTGGAGCAGTATGATGTGACAGTGGGACATTATGCTGTAACAGTGGGGCATTTAGATGTGACAATTGGGCCTTATGATGTGACAGTGGAACATTATGATGTAACAGTGGAGCATTATGATGTGATAGTGGGAAATTATGATGTAACAGTGGGACATTATGATGTAACAGTGGGGCATTAGGATGTTACAGTGGGTCATTATTATGTTACAGTTGGTCATTATGATGTGACAATGTGACACTATGATGTGACAGTGCAGCATTATTATGTGACAATGGAGCATTATGAAGTAATGGTGGGGCATTATGATGTGACAGTGGAGCATAATGATGTGACAGTCGGACATTATGGTGTAACTGTTGGTCATTATGATGTGAAAATGGGGCACTATGATGTGACAGTGGGACATTATGATGTAACAGTGGGGCAATATGATGTGACAATGGGGCATTATGTTGTGACAGTGGAACATTATGATGTAACAGAGGAGCAGTATGAAGTGACAGTGGGACATTATGATGTAACAGTGGTGCATTATGATGTGACAATGGTGCTTAATGATGTGACAGTGGAACAATAAGATGTAACAGTGGAGCATTATGATGTGACAGTGGGACATTATGAGGTAACATTGGGGCATTATCATGTAACAGTAGGGCATTATGATGTAACAGTAGAGCATTATGATGTGAGAGTGGGAAATTATGATGTAACAGTGGGACATTATGATGTAACAGTGGGGCATTATGATGTTACAGTGGGTCATTATTATGTTACAGTTGGGCATTATGATGTGACAGTGTGACAGTACGATGTGCAAATGCAGCATTATTATGTGACAATGGAGCATTGTGAAGTAACAATGGGGCATTATGATGTGACAGTGGAGCATAATGATGTGACAGTCGGATATTATGGTGTAACAGTTGGGCATTATGAAATGAAAATGGGGCGTTATGATGTGACAGTGGAACATTATGATGTAACAGTGGATCATTATGATGTGACAGTGGGACATCATGATGTAACAGTGGGGCATTATGATGTGACAATGGGGCATTGTGATGTGCCAGTGGGAAATTATGATGTAACAGTGGAGCATTATGATGTAACAGTAGGGCATTACGATGTAACAGTGGAGTATTATTATGGGACAGTGGGACATTATGATGTAACAGTGGAGCATTATGATGTGACAGTGGGATATTAGGATGTAACAGTGGGGCATTATGATTTGACAATGGGGTATTATGATGTGAAAATGGGACATTGTGATGTAACAGTGGAGCATTATGATGTGACAGTGGGACATTATGATGTGACAGTGGGACATTATGATGTAACAGTGGAGCATTATGATGAGAGAGTGAGACATTATGATGTAACTGTGGGGCATTTAGTATTGACAGTGGGACATTATGATGTAACATTGGGACATTATGGTACAACAGAGGTAATTATGATGTGACAATGGGGCATTATGATGTAACAGTGGAACGTTAAGATGTAACAGATGGTCATTATGATGTGAAGGTGGGACATTATTATGTGACAGTGGGAAATTATAATGTAACAGTGGGGCATTATGATGTGACAGTGGGACATTGATGTAACATTGGGGCATTATGATGTGACAGTGGGACATTATGATGTTAAAGTCGGGCATTATTTTGAGAAAGTGTTGCATTACAATGTGACAGTTGGACATTATAATGTAACATTAGGGCGTTATGATGTGACCATGGGTCACTATGATGTAAAAGTGTGGCATTTAGATGTAACAGTGGGACATTATAATGTGACAGATGGACATTAAGATGTAAGAGTAGGGCAGTATTATTAGACAGTGGGGTATTATGATGGGACAGTGGGACTTTGTGATTTAACAGTGGGGCATTATGATGTGAACATGGGTCACTATGGTGTGACAGTCGGGCATTATGATTTGACAGTGGGACATTATGATTTAAAAGTGGGGCATTATGATGTGATTGTGTACCATTATGATGTAAACTGGGACATAATGATGTAACAGTGGGACATTATGCTATCACAGTGGGGCATTATGTTGTGACAGTGGAACATTATGGTGCAACAGTGGGGCATTATGATGTGACAATGGGGCATTATGATGTAACAGTGGAATATTATGATGTAAGAGTTGGTCATTATGATGTGACAGTGGGACATTATGATGTTACAGTGGGGCAATAGGTATGACAGTGGGGCATTATGATGTAAGAGGGGGACATTATAATGTGACAGTGGGACATTTCGATGTGAAAATTGGACATTATGATGTAACAGTGGAACATTAGGATGTAAGAGTGGAGCATTATGATGTGACGGTGCGTCAGTATGATGTAACAGTGGAGCATTATGATGTGACAGTGGGACATTATTGTGTAACAGTGGGTCATTATGATGTGACAGTGGAACATTATGATGAAACACTCGGGAATTATTTTTTGACAATGGGGCATCATGATGTAACAGTGGGGCATTATGATGTGACAGTGGGCCAATATGATGGAACAGTGGCACATTGTGATGTGACAATTGGAAACTATGATGTGATAATGGGACATTATGATGTGACAGTGGGGCATTATGATGTGACAGTCGGACATTATGATGTATCAGTGTGGTATTATGAAGTTACATTGACTCATTATTATGTTACAGTGGGGCATGATGATGTGACAGTGGTACATTATGATGTAACAGCATGGCATTATGATGTGACAATGGCATATTATGATGTAACAGTGGAACATTGTGATGTACATTGGGTCATTATGATGTGACAGTGGTACATTATGATGTAACAGTGGTGCATTATGATGTGACAGTGGGGCATTATGATGTGACAGTGGGACATTATGATGTAATAGTGGGGCATTATGATGTGACAATGGGACACTATGATGTGACATGGGGCATTAGTATGTAGTAGAGGGGCATGATGATGTGACAGTGGTACATTATGATGAAACTTTATGGCATTATGATTTGTAAAAGGCAAATTATGATGTAACAGTGGAACTTTATGATGTAACATTGGGTCTTTATGATGTGATAGTTGGACATTATGATGTAACAGTGGGACAGTATTATGAGATTGTGGGGTATTATGAAGGGACAGTGGGACTTTATGATGTAACAGTGGGGCATTATGATGTGACCATGGGTCACTATGTTGTGACAGTCAGGCATTATGATTTGACCTTGGGACATTATGATGTAAAAATGTAGCATTATGATGTAACAGTGGGACAATATAATGTGACAGTGGGATATTATGATGTAACAGTGGGACATTATGATGTGATTGTGGGGAATTATGATGTGAAGGTGGGACATTATGATGTAACAGTGGGATATTATGCTATCACAGTGGGGCATTACGATGTGACAGTTGAACATTATGGTGCAAGTGTGGGGCATTATGATGTGACAATGGGGCGTCATGATGTAACAGTGGAACATTATGATGTATGAGTTGGTCATTATGATGTGACAGTGCGACATTATGATGTAACAGTGGGGCAATATGTAAGACAGTGGGGCATACGTTGTGACAGTGGACACTGTTATGTAACATTGGGGCATTATGATGTGACTATGTGTCACTATGATGTGACATTGGGGAATTATGATGTGACAATAGGGCATTATGATATAACAGTGGGACATTATGATGTGAAAGTAGGACATTATGATGTAAAAGTGGGACATTATAGTGTGACAGTGGGACATTATGATGTGAGCGTGGGGCATTATAATTTGAGAGTGGGACATTATGATTAACAGTGGGGCATTATGATGTAACAGTGGAGCAGTATGATGTGACAGTGGGACATTATGCTGTAAGAGTGGGGCATTATGATGTGACAATGGGGCATGATGATGTGACAGTGCAAACTTATGATGTAACAGTGGAGCATTATGATGTGACAGTGGGACATTATGATGTAACTGTGGAGCACTAAGATGTGACTGTGGAACATTATGATGTAACATTGGGACATTATGGTACAACAGAGGGAATTATGATGTGACAATGGGGCATTATGATGTAACAGTGGAACATAATGATGTAACATATGGTCATTATGATGTGAAGGTGGGACATTATGAGGTAACAGTGGGACATTATGCTGTAAGAGTGGGGTATTATGATGTGTCAATGGGACATTATGGTACAACTGTTGTAAATTATGATGTGACAATTGGGCATTGTGATGTGACAGTGGGACATTATGATGTAACAGTGGGGCATTATTTTTAGAAACTGTTGCATTATAATGTGACAGTGGGACATTATGATGTAACATTGGGGAATTATGATGTGACCATGGTTCACTATGATGTAAAAGAGGGGCATTATGATGTAACAATGGGATATTATAATGTGACAGTGGGACATTATGATGTGATAGTTGGGCATTATGATGTAACGATGGGACGTTCTGATGTAACAGTGGGAGATTATAATGTGTCAGTGGGACATTATGATGAGACAGTGGGGCATTATGATGTGACAATGGGGCAGTATGATGTAATAGTGGAACATTAGGATGTAACAGTGGAGCATTATGATGTGACAGTGGGTCATTATGATGTAACAGTAGGGCATTATGATGTGACAATGGCATATTATGATGTAACAGTGGAACTTTGTGATGTATCATTGGGTCATTATGATGTGACAGTGGGGCATTATGATGTGACAGTGGGACATTATGATGTAACAGTGGGGCATTATGATTTGACAATGGGTCACTATGATGTGACAATGGGTCACTATGAGGTGACATGGGGATTTAGTAGGTAGTAGAGGGGCATGATTATTTGACAGTGGGACATTATGATGAAACATTATGGCATTATGATGTGACAATGGCGAATTATGATGTAACAGTTTAACTTTATGATCTAAAAGTGGGTCATTATGATGTGACAGTTGGACATTATGATGTAACAGTTTGGCAGTATTATTAGATAGTGGGGTATTATGATGGGACAGTAGGACTTTATGATGTAACAGTAGGGCATTATGATGTGACCATGGGTCACTATGGTGTGACAGTCGAGCATTATGATTTGATAGTGGGATATTATGATGTAATAGTGGGGCATTACGATGTGACAATGGGACACTATGATGTGATATGGGACATTAGTATGTACTAGAGGGGCATGATGATGTGACAGTGGTACATTATAATGAAACATTATGGCATTATGATGTGTCAATGGCGAATTATGATGTAATAGTGGAACACTATGTTGTATCATTGGGTCATTATGATGAGACAGTGGGGCATTATGATGTGAGAGTGGGACATTATGATGTAACAGTGGGTCATTATGATGAAATTGTGGGATATTATGATGTGACTGTTGGACCTCATGATGTAACAGTGGGGCATGTGATGTGATTGAGGGGCATTATGATGTGACAGTGGGACATTATGATGTGACATTTGGACTTTATGGTGTAACAGTGGGGCAGTATGATGTGACAATGGGGCACTATGATATAACAGTGGAACATTATGATGTAACAGCGGGCCATTATGATGTGACAGTGGGATATTTTGATATATCAGTGGGGCATTACGTTGTTAGAGTGGGGCATTATTATGTGACAATGGAGCATTATAATGTAACAATGTGGCATTATGATATGACTGTCGAGCATTATGATGCGACGGTGATACATTATGGTGTAACAGTGGGGAATTAATATGTAACAGTGGGGCATTATGATGTGACAATTGGGCATTATGGTGTGACAGTGGGACATCATGATGTGACAGTGTGACATTAATATGTAACAGTGGGGCATTATGATGTGACAGTTGGACATTATGATGTGACAGTGGGACATTATGATGTGACAGTGTGTCATTATGATGTGGCAGTGGGATATTATGATGTAACAGTGGGACATTATGATGTAACAATGGGGCATTATGATGTGAGAGTGGGACTTTATGATGTAACAGTGGAACATTATGATGTAACAGTAGGACATTATGATGTTACAGTGAGTCATTAATATCTAAGAGTGGGGCATTGTGATGAGACAATGGGACACTATGATGTGAAAATTGGACACTTTGATGTGACAATGGAGCATTATGATGTATAACTGTTTCATTAAGATGAGACAGTGGGCATTATCATGTGACAATGGAGCATTATGATGTAACAGTGGAATATTATGATGTGACAGTGGTACATTTTGATGTGACAGTGGTTGATTATGATGTGA
>PVIH01030626.1:0-12807 GCA_004025045.1 Sigmodon hispidus | reverse complement strand
TTTGAACACATGTGCTTTTATGTTCAGCATCAATACACACGTTTTGTTACACAGTACATTAAGAGAGATGTTGCAGCCTCTCCTACTTTGAACACATGTCTTTTCCTCTTCAGCATCAATACACAACTTGTCTTAAACAGAGCATTGAAAGAGATGTTGCTTCCACTTTTCATTTGAAAACATGTGTTTTTCTCTTCAGCGTCAATACCCATGCTTTCTTACACAAAGCATTAAGAGAGACGTTGCTTCCTCTCCTCAAATGAACACATGAGTTTTTGTCTTGAGTGTTAATACAAATGTTTCTTTCCACACAGCTTTAACAAAGATGTTTTTTACTCTTCTTGTTTAAATGCATGTGTTTTTCTCTTCAATGTCAATACACACATTTTCTTACACAGAGCATTAATAGAGATGTTGCTTTCTCTCCTCGTTTGATCACATGTGTTTTTCTCTTCAGCGTCAATACCCATGCTTTCTTACACAGAGCATTAAGAGAGATGTTGCTTCCTCTCCTTAAAGGAACACATGAGTTTTTGTCTTGAGCATCAATACAAAGGTTTCCTTCCACACAGCATTAACAAGGATGTTTCTCCTCTCCTCATTTGAATGCATGTGTTTTTCTCTTCAGTGTCAATACACACGTTTTCTTCCACAGAGCATTAAGAGAGATGTTGATTTCTCTCCTCCTTTGAACACATGTGTTTTTCTCATCAGTATCAATACACAACTCTTCTTACACAGAGCATTAAAAGAGATGTTGCTTCCTGTCCTCATTTGAATACATGTATTTTATCCTCAATGTCAATACACACTTTTTCTTACACAGAGCATTAAGAAAGATTTTGCTTTCTCTCCTTGTTTTAACACATGATTTTTCTCTTCAGAGTCAATATACACATTTTGTTACATACAGCATTAACAGAGATGTTGATTCCTCTCCTCCTTTGAACTCATGTGTTTTTCTCTTCAACGACAAGATTGTCAAAGACAAGATTGTTCAAAGACAAGATTATCTTATCTTTATGTAACACACTAAGAACTCTAATCGTAAATCTAACTTTATACCTAACAGTATACCTAAAACCCTACCCCTAACAATTCTAATCCTAACATTAACCCTAATCCTAAACCCAACTCTAACAACCCTAACCCTAACACTAAGAATCAGAACCCTAAACCTAAGAACACTAACCGTAAAAATATAATTTTAACTCTTATCCTAACCATAACACTAACCCAAAAACTCTAACTCTAACAATAACCCTAAGAACCCTAACCCTTACCCTATCTGTAATGCTAACAAACCTAACCCTAACACTAACCATAACCCTTACAACCCTAAACCTAACCGTATCCCTAACACTAATGCTAATGCTAACAACCCTAATCCTAACAATTTTAATTCTAACACTCTCCCTAACCTTCCAAACCTAACCCTAACTATAACCCTAACCCTAACAACCTTAACCCTAATGATTAGAACCCTAAACTTAATTGTAAACCTAATCCTAACATGAAACATAACAACCCTAACCATAATCGTAACCTAACACTAACCCTAACACTATACTTAACAACCCTAATCCTAACAGCCCTCAAAATAACTGTAACCCTTATGTTAACCCTAACCCTAACCATAAGAACCCTAACCCTAATAATCAGAACCCAAACCCTAACACTTACTTTAAGAACCCTATCCCTAACCCTAAAAAATTTAACCCTAACCATAACCCTAACCATAATGCTAACCCTAAAAACCCTAACCATAATGCTAACCCTAAAAACCCTAACCCTAACACTAACCCTAACAACCCTAACCATAACCCTATCTGTAATGCTAACAAACCTAACCATACCTGTAACCCTAACCCTAACCCTAACTACTATAATTGTAACCCTAACCCTAACCCTAAGAACACTGACTATAACCATGAATCTAACCCTAACCCTAACACTATGCCTAACAACCCTAACTCTAAACCTTAGAACCCTAGCCTTAATTGTAAACCTAATCCTAACACAAAACCTAACAACCCTAATCCTAACCGTAAACTGAACACTAATCCTAACACTGTACTTAACAACCATAACCCAATCCCTAACATCCCTAACCCTAGCCATACCCCTAACCCTAACCCTAACAACCTTAAGCCTAACCCTAAAAACCCTAACCCTAACCCTAACCCTCACCCTAACCCAAACCCTATCCCTAAACCAAACCCAACCCTAACATCTCTAATCCAAAACTTACCCATAACTCTAACAAAACTAACCATAACAGTAATAACTAATAACCATAAACTGTATCTAAAAATCCCAACCATTACTCTAACTCTAACGCTAACAGAAAGAACACTAACCCTAACTGTAAACCTAACTTTATCCCTAACACTATACCTAACAACCCTAAGCCAAACCCTATCAATACTAACACTAACCACAACCCTAATCCTAAACCTAATCCTACTTCTAACATCCCTAACCCTAACCCTCTCCATAACTCTAACATACCTAACCATAACTGTAATCCTAATCCTACCCCTAACTACTATAACCCTAAACCTAACCCTAAACCTAAGAACACAGACCATAACTGTAAATCTGTCCCTAGCCCTAACACTATACCTAATAACCCTAACACTAACAATTCTAACCCTAACCACAATCCAACCCTAAATCTAATCCAAACCCTATCAACCCTAACCCTAGCCCTAATAACCCTAACCCTAACACTATATCTACCCCTAGCAAACCTAACCCTAACAATAAACCTATCCCTAATCCTAACAACCCTAACCCTGACCCTTACCCTAAACCTAACCCTTAAAACCCTAACCCTAATGGTAAACCTAATACTAACCCTAACCATAACCCTAAGAACCCTAACTCTCAGGAAACCTAAACCTAACCTTAACACTAAACCTGACCCTAAATGAAACCCTAATCCTAAGAACCATATCCTTTACCCTAAAAAGACTAACCCTAACATTAACCCTAACCATAATAACCCTATCCTTAACCATAACCCAAAAGAAACTTAACTTTAACCATAAACCTCACCCTAAACCTAACACCATACTTAACAACCCTAACCCTAACAAACCCTAATCCTAACCCTATACCTGAACCTAACAAACCTAACCATAACTATAACCCTAACTTTAACCCTAACCCTAACAACCCAAACCCTAAGAACCCTAACCTTAATCCTAAGAATCAGAAATCTAACCCTAACCTTAACCCTAAGTACCATAACCCTGACTCTAAAAATTTAAACCCTAACCCTAACCCTAAACATAGCGCTAACCCTAAAAACCCTAATATTAACCCTAACACTTACAACCCTAAACCTAAAGCTAACACTAACACAAATTGCAAACCCAATCCTAACTCTAAGACTAAAACTAACAACCCTAACCCTAACAACCCTAACCATGACCCTAAGATTCTGAACCCTAACACTTTTTCTAAACAGAACCATAACTCAAAGAACCATAACAATAACCCTAAAATTTTAACACTAATCCTAACCCTAACAATAACACCAACCCTAACAACCCTAACTGTAACCATAACCCTAACAACCGTAACCCTAAAAATCCTAACCCTCACTTTAAACTTAACCATAACACTAAACCTAACCCTAAATGTAACCCTAACCCAAACAAACCTAACCCTAACCGTAAATGTCACCCTAACACTAACACTATACCTAACAACCTTAACCCTAACAACCCTAAACCTAACCCTAAACCTAACCCCATACCTAACCCTAATGCTAACACTAACACTAACAAACCTAACCCTAACAACCCTATTTCTAACACTATCCTTTAATCAAACAAACCTAACCATAACCCTAACCCTGAGAACCCTAACCTTAATGGTAAACCTAATCCTAACCCTAACACTAAAGCTAACAATCCTAACCCTAACCCTAAAGCTGACAATAACGCTAACCCTAACAACCTTAAGCCTAACCATAAACCTAACCCTAACCGTAAACCTAACACTAACCCTAACACTGTACTTAACTACCCTAACACTAACAACCCTAAACCTAACTGTGAACCTACTCCTAACACTCACACAAAACCTAACAACCCTAAAGCTAACCCAAACAACCCTAATCCTAACTATAACCATAAACCTAACCCTAACAACCCTCACACTAACCCTAACCCTAAAAACCCTAACCCTAACCATAAACCTAACCCTAACAATATACCTAAACCTAGATATAACCTTAACCCTAACACAACGAACCATAAACCTTACCTAAAAATCCTAACCTTAATCTTAACCCTAAAGCTAACCCTAAGAATCCTAACACTAACCATAACCTGAAGACACTAACCGTAACCATTAATGTAACCCTAATACTATATCTACCAACCCTATGCCTAACCCTAACATTAACTCTTACAACACTAACCCTAACTCTATCACTAACACTACAAACCTAACCATAATGGTAACCCTAACCCTAACACTAAGAACCCTTACCATAAACCTAACTTTATCCCTAACACTATACCTAACAACACTAACCCTAACCCTAAAAATTTTAACCCTAACCCTATCCCTAATGCTAACCCTAAGATCCCTAATGCTAACATAACACTAACCCTAAAACACTAACCCTAACCCTAAGAACTCTAAAACTAACCCTAAAAATTTTAACCCTAACTGTATCCCTAATGCTAACCCTAACATCCCTAATGCTAACCCTAACATTAACCCTAAAGCACTAACCCTAATCATAAACCTAACCCTAACACTAAACTTAATCCTAAACATAATCATAACCCTAACCCTAATAACTATAACACTTACCCTAAAATCCTAAACCTAACCCCAATGCTAACCCTAGCAACCCTATACCTAACCCAAAGAACACTAATCATAAACCTAGTAACCCTAACCCTAACTCTAACAACCCAAAACCTAACCCTAACACTAACCCTAATCCTTATAACCCGAAAACTATCCCTAACCATAACAATCCTAACACTAACCCTAACAACCCTAAACATAACCCTAGCAACCCTAAACCGAACCCTATCCCCAACTCTAAAATCTAACCATAACTGTAACCCTAACCCTAACAATCCTAACACTAACCATAAAAATAAGAACCCTAACCCTAACCATAAACATAACCCTAACTCTAACACTATACCTAACAATCCTAACCCTAATTCTAACAACCCTAAACCTAACCCTAATAGTTACAACCCCAAACATAAACCTAACCATAACCCTAACCCTAATAATCGGAACCCTAACCCTAACAATAATCATAACTCAAAGAACCATAACACTTACCCTAAAAATTTTATTTCTACCCCTAACCCTAACAACACTAACCCCAACAACCGTAACCTTAATCTTATCCTTAACAACTCTAAACCTAACCATATCTCTAACCCTAACAATCCTAACCCTCACCATAAACATAATCCAAACCATAACACTAAACCTAACCTAATTCTAACCCTAATCCTAACAACACTAACCCTAACCCTAACAATGCTAACCATAACCTAATCCTAAGAACCCTAACCCTAATCCTAAAATACAGAATCCTAACCCTAACCCTAAGAACCCTAACCCTAACCCAAAAAATTTTAACTCTAACACTAATCATAATGCTAACACTAAAAACCCTAACCCCAACAACCCTAACCCTAACACTATCCATAATGCTAAGAAACCTAACCATAACTGTAACCCTAACCCTAACCCTAACAACTGTAATCCTAACCCTAACTCTAAGAACACTGTCTGTAACTGTAAATCTAACACTAACTCTAACACTATACCTAACAAACCTATGCTTAACATACCTAACACTAACCATAACCCTAAGTCTATACCTAACCCTAACATATCTAAACCTAACCCCAACCCTAACCCTAACACTATCTCTACCCCTAGCAAACCTAACCATAACCATAATCCTAACTCTAATCCTAATACTAATAAACCTAACCCTGATCCTAACCCTAACACTAACCCTAAGAACCCTAACCCTAATGGTAAACTAACTCTAACCCAACACTATACTTAACAACCTTAACCCTAACCCTAAGTGTAATCCTAACAACACTAACCCTAATCCTAACCCTAACCCTAAAAACCCAAATCCTCAAGTAAACCTAACCCTCACCATAACACTAAACCTAACCCTAAATATAACCCTAACCTTAACCCTATCCCTAACTCTAAGAACCATAACCTTTTCCCCAAAAATCCTAAGCCTAACACTAACCCTAATACTAACCCTAACAACATTAACCATAACTCTAATCCTAATCAAAAGAAACCTAACTCTAATGGTAAACCTCAACCTAACCTTAACACTATACCTAACCTCCCTAACCCTGAAAACACTAAACCTAACCCTAATCCTAAGCCTTACAACACTAAAGCTAACCCTAACCATATCTCTAACCCTAATGCTAACCCTAAAAACCATTACCCTAACCTTAACAACCCTAATCCTAACCCTATCCCTAACTAACCCTAGCAAATCTAACCATAACTTCAAACCAAAATCTAACCCTAACCATAAACCTCAACTTAACCATAACACTATACCTAAGACACTAACTCTAATCATAACAACCCTAAACCTAACAGTACCCTAACACTAACCAAAAACATAGCCCTAAACCAAACAACCCTAACCCTAACAACCCAAATACTAACCCTATCAAAATCCCTAAACTAACCCTAACAGTAAACCTAACACTAACCCTAACACTGTACCTAACAACACTAACTTTAACCCTAACAACCCTAAATCTAACTGTGAACCTAATCCTAAACCTCACACTAAACCTAATAACCTTAACCCTAACAATCCTAACCATAACTGTAACATTAACAACACTAACTCTAACACTAACCCTAAAAATCCTAACCCTAACTGTAACCCTAACCCTAACAACACTAACCCTAAACCTAACACTAACACTAACACTAACAACCCTAAACCTAACACAAAGAAACCTAACCCTAACCGTAAACCTCACCCTAACCCTAACACTATACGAAACAACCCTAACCCTAATGACGCTAAAGCTTACCCTAATCCTATGCCTTACAACCCTAAACCTAAACCTAACACTATCCCTAACACTAATGCTAGCCCTAACAACCCTAACCCTAATAACCCAAATCTTAACCCTATCCCTAACCTTAACAAACCTAACTATAACTGTAAACCTAACCCTAAAACTATCAACTCAACCCTAACCCTAAGAATCCTAACCTTAATCTTAATACAAAACCTAACAACCCTAACCCTAACACTACATCTAACCCTAACAACCCTAACCCTAAACCTAACCCTAACACAACCATAAACTTAACAGTAACCCTAACACTGTACTTTCCAACCCTAACAACCCTAAAATTGACCTTGAATCTAATCCTAAACCTCCTACTAGACCTAACAACCCTGACCCTAACATCCCTAACTGTAACCATAACCATAACCCTAACCCTAAACCTAAAAATCCTAACTCTAACCGTAAACCTAACACTAACCCTAACCCTAGAACTAACACTAACCTTTTCAACCTTTACCCTAACCCTAACTCTAACACTAATCCTAACCCTTACAAACCTAAACCTAACCCTAACCATAACAGTAAACCTAACTCTAATCTAATGTTAATAACCCTAACCCTTACCCTAAACCTAAGAACCCTAACCGTAATTGTAAACCTAATCCTAACCCTAACAATATACCTAGCAACCCTAACCCTAAGAACCCTAACCCAAACCCTAAGAGTTTGAACCCTAAGCCTAATCCTAACCCTAACCCTAACTCAAAGAACCATAACACTAACCATAAAAATTTTGACCTTAACTCTAACACTAATGTTAACCCTAACAACCCTAACCCTTACACTTATAACCCTAACCCTATCTCTAACCCTAACAACCCTAACTTTAACTGTAAACCTAATCCTAACCATAACACTAAACCTAACAAACCTAATCCTAACTCTAACCCTAACAACCCTAAACATAACCATAACCCTAACCCTAACAATGCTAATCCTAACCCTAAGAACCCAAACCCTAATTCTAAGAATCAGAACTCTTACCCTAACCCTAACCCTAAGAACCCTAACCCTAATCTTAAGAATCCTAACCCAAACCCTAACATACCTAACCCTAATTCTAACCCAAACCTTAACCCTAAGAACCCTAACCCTACCCTAAGAATCCTAACTTTATTCCTAACAATAATGCTAACCCTAACAACCCAAACACTAACTGTAACCCTAACCCTAAAACCATAACCCTATCCCTATCCATAATAACACTAAACCTACATGCAACCCTAACACTAACACTAACCCTAAGATCCCTTCCCCAAACCCCAACGCTAACCCTAAGAACACTAACCCTAACTGTAAACTTAACCCTAAGACTAATCAAAACAACCTTAACAACCCTAATCTATTCCCTAAACCTAACCCTAACAGTAACCCTACTGTAACCCTAACAAAAACCCTAAAAGCACTAAACTTTACCCTAACCAAATCGCTAAACCAAACAACCATAACCCTAACCGTAACCCTATCCCTAACCACTAGAACCCTAACCCTAACCATAAAACTAAGGCTAACCCTATCAACCCTAACCCTAAACATAAGCTGAAGAATACTAACCCTAACATTAAACCTAACCCTAACCCTAACACTAAACCTAACAACCACAAACATAACTCTAATCCTAAAGCAAACATCCCTAACTATAACTGTAACCCTACCCTAAGAAATCTAACACTAACCCTAACAACAATAACCCTAACCCTAACAACTGTAACTTGAAACCTAACCCTAATCCTAACACTTAGAACACTTACCCTAACCCTAACACTAACCCTAACCCTAAGAATACTAACCCTATCCCTAAGAACCCTTACCCTAACCCTAAGAACCCTAACCTTAACCCTAACCCTAAGAACCCTAACCCTAAGAAATCGAAATCTAACTCTAATCCTAACCCTAATGCTAACTATAACAACCCTAACCAAAATCCTAATCCTAACACTAAACCTAACAACCTTAACCATAACCATAACCGAAGAACGCAAACCCTAACCCTAAGAAACATAAATCTGACAATAACCCTAACTCTAATGCTAACCCTAACAACACTAACCCTAAAACTAACCCCAAGAACCCTGACCGTAACCATGAAGGTAAGAAAACCCTAACACTAAACCTAAGAACCTTAACCCTAACCCTAACCATAGCACTATGTCTAACCCTAAAATCCCTAACCCTAATATTATCCCTAAGAACCCTAATCCTAACCATAAACATAACCCTAACTCTAACACTAAACCTTACAACACTAACCACCCTAACTCTAACCATTAGCCTAACTCTAACAACCCTATCCCTAATCCTAAGAACCATAACCCTAACCCTAAACCAAACATTAAGCACCCTAACCCTAATACTAACCCTACTTCTTACAACCTAAACACTAACAACACTAACCCTAAAAGTAAACCTAATGTTAACCCTAACACTACACCTAACAACACTAACCCTAACCATAACAGTATGTCCAACCTTAAAAACCCTAATCATAACCCTATCCCTAAGAACCTTAATCCTACCTGTAAACCTAACCAAACACCTAACACATAACCTAAAAACACTAACCCTAACCATAACCCTAACAATCATAACCCTAACCCTAAGAACCATATACCTAACTGTAAACATAACTCTAACCCTAACACTAAACCTAACACCACTAACCATAAACTTAAGAACCCTAATTCTAATCATAGCCCTCACCTTTATAACCCTTACCCTAACCCTAAGAATCCTTATCCTCAACATAAGATTCCTAACGCTAACCCTAACAACCCTAACCCTAAAATCAATAACCCTAACAGTAACTCTAACCATAACACTAAACTAACCTTATACTAAACCTAATAACCCTAATCCTAACCCTTACAACCCAAATACTAATCATAACCCTAACCTTTACAACCCTATGTATAAACCTAACCCTAACTCTAAGAGCCCTAACACTCACCCTAAGAAAAATAACTCAAATCCTAACCCTAACCCTAAACATAAACCTAAAACTAATCCTAACACTGAACCTAATAACCCTAACCCTAACAACCATTACCCTAAGCCTAAGCCTAACCCTAACCTTTACACACTTAACCCTCACCATAACCTTGAACTTAACAATACTTAACCTAATCCTAACCCTAATAACTCTAACCGAACTCTAAGAACCCTAACTCTATCCCTAACCCTAACCCTAACCACCTCAATCATAACCCTAACCCTAAGAACCCTAACCTTAACCCTAAATGACCTAAGTCTAAGCCTAACCCTAACCCTATCCCTAACACTAAAACTAACCCTAACCCTAAGCCTAACACTATCCCTAACACTCACCATAACCCTAACCCTATCCCTAACACTAACACTAATCCTAAACCTAACAATATCCATAACCCTAACCCTAAACGTAACACTAACCCTAACCATAACACTAACACTCACCATAACCCTAACCCTATCCCTAACACTAACACTAATGCTAATCTTAATACTAACCCTAACCCTAAACATAACCCTAACCCCTGACCGCAACCGTAAACCTAACCCTAGCAACACTAACTCTTACCCTAACCTTTATAATCCTAAGCCTAACCCTAACCAAAAGAAAACTAACCCTACCTGTAAACCTAACCATATTCCTCACAATAAACCTAACCGTAAACATAACCATAACCCTGACAACCCTAACCAAAACCAAAAGAACCCTAATCCTAAATGTAAACCTAACTAAATCATAACATGAAACCTAACAACACTAACCCTAACCCTAAAAACCCTAACACTAATCCTAGCCCTAACCCTAAACCAAAACCCAAGCACCCTAATTTTTATAACCCTAACCCTAACGCTAACCCTAACAACCCTAACCCTAACTCTAGCCCTAACCATTACCTTGTCCCTGACCATAACAACCCTAACTCTAATCATAACCCTAACAACCGTAACCCTAAACCTAACAACCATAACCCTACAAATAACCTTAACTCTAACACTGAACCTAAAAACCCTATCTCTAACCCTAACCCTAACAACCCTAGCTGTAACTGTAAATATAACCATAACCATATCCTTAATCCCAACAACCCTAAACCCTAAGAACCCTAACTATAAACCACACCCTAACACTTGACCTAACAACCATAACCCTAACTCTCACAACCATAACTTAACTGTAACCCAAATATTTACTACAATATCATAACACTAACCCTAAACTTATGAACCCTAACCTACACCCAAAGAAATCTAATCCTATCCCTAACCCTAACAACCCTAAGCATAACAATAACCCAAACTCCAACCCTAACCTTATACCTCAGTTCTCTAAACCCTAAAAACCCTAACCCGAACCCCAATGCTTACCCTAACACTTACCATAACCATATTCTCACATCTCTAACCCTAACCATTACTGGAAGAACCCTAATGCTATTCATAAACCTAACATTAACCCTAACAACCCTAACCCTAACAGTAATAACCCTAAACCTAACCGTAAAACTAACCCTAACACTAAACCTAACCCTAACCTAAACCTAGCCCTAACCTTGACTCTAACCCTAAGAACTCTAACACTAACCCATAAAATCCTAATCCTAACCCTAAAATTAACCCCAACTCTAACACTATACCTCAGAACACTAACCCTACCCTAGAACCCCTAACCCTACCTGGAACTCTAATACTAACCCTACCCCTTACAACCCTAACCCAAACCCTAACTCTAACAACCCTAACCCTAACAGTAATCTTAATCCTAACCCTAACACTAAACGTACCAACCCTAACCCAAACCATAACACTATGTCTCACCCTAACAACCCTAACCCTAACCTTATGCCTAAGAACCCTAATCATAACCATAAACCAAACCCTAAACCTAACATTATACCTAACAACCTTAAACCTAACCCTAATCTAACTGTAATTGTAACCGTAACCATAACCCTAACCCTAACAACCATAAACCCTAAGAACCTTAAAACTAATTGTAAACCTAACCATAACCCTATCATTAAATCTAACAACCATAACCCTAACTCTCAAAACCCTAACCTTAACTGTAACTCTAATATTTACAACTCTGTTGCTAAACCTAACACTAAACCTAAGAACCCTAACCACAAACTTAAGAATCCTAATCAAACCTTTACCCTAACCCAAACAACCCTAACCCTAAACCTCAGTCCCCTAAACCTAACCCTAAAAATCCTAACACTAACTTTAACCCTAATGCTAACCCTAACAACCCTATCACTAACCCTAACACTAACAACAATAACCCCAACCCTAAGAACCATTATCCTAAACTTAAGAATCTTAACACTAACCCTAACAACCCTAACCCTAATCCTAACATCAATAACTCTAACCGTAACCATAACCCTAAAAACCTTAACCCTAACCATAAACCTGAAAACCATAACTCTAACAGTAAACCTAACCCTAATACTAAACCTAACAACCCTAATCCTAACCCTACTAACCTTAAAACTAATCCTAACCTTTACAACCCTATTTCTAAATGTAACTCTAACTCTAAGAACCCTAACACTCACAGTAAGAACAATAACTCAAACCCTAACCCTAACCATAAACCTAACCCTAATCTTAACACTAAACCTAATAACCCTAACCCTAATCCTAACAACCATAACCCTAAGCCTAACCCTAACAT
>PVIH01030624.1:0-11930 GCA_004025045.1 Sigmodon hispidus | reverse complement strand
CTATGATTTTATTGAAAACATTATCTGTGCCTTTGAGCTGGTATTCTTCTCCTTCTTCTATTCCTATTATTCTCAAATTAGGTCTTTTCATGATGTCCCAGATTTCCTGAACATTTTGAGTTATGGCTTTTTTAGTTTTACTATTTTCTTTGACTGATACATCTATTTGAGCTACTGAGTCTTCCACTTCAGAGATTCTGTCTTCCATCTCTTGAACTCTGTTTGTTATGCTTGTATCTGTAGTTCCAGCTTTTTTCTTCAGGTTTTCTTTTTCCATTTTTGCCTCATCTTGCGCCTTTTTTATTTCTTCTATTTCAGCTTTTATTTCAGCTTTTATTTCAGCTTTTAGTTCCTGACATGTTTCTTTCATAGATTTGTTCATCTCTTCCAATTTTTTGTTTGTATTTTCTTCTATTTCTTTAAGGCTTTTTTTCATATCTTCTTTGAGAGCTTCGATGAACATCAAAAAGGAATTTTTGTTGTTGCTTCCTTCTGTTTCCTCTTCATTGCTCAGTTTAGGCCTTGTATTTGTAGGATCGCCACTCTCTTCTGGAGTTACTATGTTGTCTTTTGTAGTATTATGTAATTTTTTGCACTGACTTTTGCCCATGGGTTCAGTGGTTCACGATTAGATGGGTCCTGGTCAGTTGTGGCACTCGGGTTTGCATGCCTCTTCTCACCTTTCTGGTCAGGGTCTGATTCTGTCTTTCAGAGACCCCTGCAGTTGTTGATTCGCTCAGTTCGAGGTCGTGGTGGGAGCCGTGCAAATTCCCTCAGCAGGAGCTGTGTATGTGGTCAGGGACAGGGTTTACCTGCCCCTGCTCCAGAGAATGCTGGGATTCTGCAGCTAGCACTGGGTCCCGGAAGTGGAGCCAGAAGCAATGGGAGCTCAACTCTCCCTCCCAGGCGCTGAGGCCTCTTGCCCCCTCCTGACCTCTGGGCGGGGTCTGCATCTGCCCTTCAGAGACCCCTGTAGTTGGTTTGCTCAGTTCGAGGTCGTGGCGTGGTGGGTTTCCCTCAGCAGCTGTGTATGTGGTCAGGGACAGAGTTTACCTGCCCCTGCTCCACAGAGAGCTGGGATCCTGACTTTACTTTCATACTTTACAAAACTAAAAAAAAAAAAAAAAAACCCTCTAACATTTTCCTCCTAGTTCCTAGAGATAAATCTGAGTTGCTATAATATCCAATTTCTATTATTGTCATAACAAATCACTACAAACCCACTGGTTTAAACCATGTATTCCCTCACAGTTCTGTATTTCCAAAGTGTAAACATTGTCCAGAGTGTTTTCTTTGCTGGGCCTCATGAATTTGGGGCAAGCTGCATTTCCCTGGAGATTCTGGAAAAGATGTCTCTTCCAGCTGAAGTCATGGTTCAGCTGTAGAGTGCTTACCTAGCATGCATGAGGGCTTGGCTGGCTTCCATCCCAGCTGTGCAAAATAGTGCTTTTACAAGGGAGGGGGTGGAGAGTTACTTAAGTTAGCAAGGTGCTTACCCAGATCCTATAGCCAGGCATAATTTCATGTGCTTGCAATTCCAGCATTGGGAAGACAGACAAGTCCATAGTTTGGCTGGTCAGCCAGACTAGCTAATTAGCAAGTCCCAGGTCCCAGAGAGAGAGCCTATTTGAAAAAACAAAGTAGAAAATTTCTAAGGAGAAACTATCTCAGGTTGTCTTCTCACTTCCACATGTATGTCACACAAACACACACACACACACACACACACACATACACACACACTTATATAGATTCCTTTCAAGCTCTTTGGAGTTTATAGTACTGACATTCTTATTTCTTTACTAAATTTTATTTAATACATAATTTCTTTTTTAAAAAATATTTGACAATTCTATACATATATTATGTATTTCGATCATTTTAATACCCTATTACCTCTCCTATCCAATGCCTTCTCCCACTGAACCATTTTGTGCTTTCCAACAATTCATCTTACTTTTATGTCTTTTTGCTTTGGTGTGTTGTGTGTGTGTGTGTGTGTGTGTGTGTGTGTGTGTGTGTGTGTGTGTAGTGGGATTATATTATAACAATGTAAATAATTGTCCCCACTACTGGTTTAATAAAATGCTGATTGACTGAAGGCAGACAGAAAGTGTGAGTGGGGATACCAGACTAAGAAAACTCTAGAAACAGGAAGAACAGAGCAGAGATACCATGAGATGCAGAGGAAAGAAGTTAAAATGCTGTTAAAAAAATTGAGTTAACAAATTATATGCCTTGGTCCTAGGTCAGTCAGCATAAAATTAATATATGCTTGTGTGATTATTTGGTGCTAAGCAGCAGTTGGGCTGTGAGTGGTTCCAAACCTCTGAGCTAGGCCTGAAAGTCTGGGCCAGAAACTATATACAGCATGTGGTGTGTGTGTGTGTGTGTTGGTTTCTTGAGTGAGATCAGATGCATACATACACTACAAGGGCCACACAAAAGTTTACTCAGGAGAGTTGCCAGGTGAGTACAGAAGCAGAGAAGCAGAAGAGAGAAGAGATAGACTGCAACATGGCATCTACTTTTAAGAGAAAGGGTGGACATGGATTTACGAAGCCACACATAGGGGCATGCCCTATATACACTGTGTGTTTTGCCCCGCCATGTTGGCTTTATCATATGGCCACTATGTGCCAGGAATTCTTATTTCCCTTGGCTGTATGTTGGAATCACCACATGCCAGGAACACTTACATTCCACCCTTTTATGTTAATTATAAAAAGAAAGCCGAGTTTATGAAGTGGGGGCACAGGTAAATGGATTGGGCCAGAACAGGGTCGATGGATTTCAAAGCTGCTTCAAGCTGTCTTAAGGGCAAAAGTTTGTCTTTTCAGGGAACTGTATCCTCTTGTGGTTGGTCTGCTGGTTTTATGGCTCATTTCCTGTAGTCCAGATGAGTTTAAGCTATGTAATGATAAATTCTGATTTTCTGTAGCTCAGAAAAAAATTATAAGTTAGTAAGAGAACCTTGGGAAATGACATATATAGTGAGTGTACTCTGCCAGGTCTGGGGATGGAAAGAGGTTAAAAATGTCTCCTGTTTTTTGTTTACCCTTTGCCAAGGGTAAAAATGGCTTCTGGGTCCTTTCTTTTGGTCCTGGATGGTGGAGAAAACAGTCTGTTTTACCTGTATTGGCTCTAAAAATGGTTCATGGTTTCTTACTCTAGTTTTCAAGGGGTGGTGGGTCAAGATGGCTTCTAGGTTTGTCCATTCTTCAGAAACAGCGGCTAAAGGGTTAGTCTGTGGGGGAGGGAAAGGGCAAGGTGAAATACTTTGGAGTCTTTTGCTGATAACCGTCTAGACTTTGGCTCTGAGAAGCAGGCTAGAATGAAAAACTCAGAGGTGGGAAATTTTACAGAAATGTGACTAGTGACACAAAGATTCTGGATGTCCCACACTTGATGATCCACCTGGGAGACTGGAAGAAGGGCTAGAGCTGACAGGTTGAACAGATAGCAAGATGGGCAAGGAGATGGCTAGAGCAGCTGGCAGAGTCTGGATTCAGGCAAAATGTGACAAAGAGATATGAAAGCTCTTACTTTAGCTAAAAAAATCCTTTCCCATTAAGAATACAGGGCAGGTTGAAACAACAAATAATGAGTGGATGATAGGAATATCCCTTAAAAAACAATTAAGTGTCAGTGTCTGATGAGGCTGGAATTGTTTGCTTCCCACCCCAACAGTGAAGAAGCTAGAAAGACAGGCGAGACCCCAAAGCTCCTACAGGACCAAGTATGTGACTCCTGGTGTCCACAAGGAGATGGACCACCCTGATACCTCATGACTACCTGAGGCTCTCTTTTTGTGATGATGGTAGTTGGGTTATGGAAGCCCTGGCAGCACCTATCACCCATAGCCAGGCCTAGATCAGTCTGGAGTGGTCCCTGTGTAATACCCCTCTGCCACATGGGGCTTGGGAATACTGACTTAGACCAGCACACTTTATGGCACCCAGGACAAGGCCTGAACTGCCTCTGTGAGACTAGGCAAGAGCAAGACCAGTAGCCAAGCTGGCCACACTTACAGCACACATCAAGAAGTCTTAGTTCTGCTCTCCACAGAAGGAGGCGAAGGAGTGGGTCAGATAGCTTTTGCGAACAGAAGGTATCTTTTTTTGGCGTGTTTTTTCATCTCTCCTATGATGTACCTTAAAAACCAGCACTAAGACTTCTGCCTATGGAGTTTGCCTGTGGTCTCCTCTCAAGGTCTAAGTTTAGCTCTAATGTTAGGGTAGCTCTGTGTAAAAACAGATCATGAGAAGTTGCTTTTCCTCAGTGCTCTCAGTATTTAAGTTAGTATATTGTGAGGCATTTAAAAACCTGATGAACTTTATCTGCATGAGTTCAAGCCTGTTCCCAAACTTGCCTTCACTCTACAGCTCAATTTTTCTACCTGAGAAAGTTCTGACAGAGGAATTAAGGTATAAACATTTACTATCCCATCTACACCATCCACTTCCCAGAGGGAAAACTGGATCAGGATCTCTAGAGCACTAGAGCAAGTGACTGGTGGGGTAAATGTAGTTGCCAGATTTGGAGTTCCAAGAAAGGAAACGGCTGGAAGAGTTGCAGGTGAGCATTGAGGTTTGAAATGTGGAGGTTCCAGAGAGGATCTGGTCGTGTGGCTAGAAACAGGTGGAGCAAAACTAGAAAGCCAGAAGAGAAAGTTTAGAGTTGAGATATGAAAAGAGATAGGGAAACTCTTAAGAACAGAAAGCTGGAAGAGAAGGTTTAGAGCTGAGATACGAAAACAGATAAGGAAAACTTTTTCCATCTGCTCATACACTTGCAAAAGTTAGCTCCTATAAAATATTGGGGTTGGTGAGTCATTAGGCAGCTATTTTGAGTAATCTAAAGGGTGCTTAGGCCATTTCTTTGTGCAAAACAGATAAGCTGGGTAGTATCTAGGTAACACAAAATGGCAAAGCTAAGTGGCTTGGGAGTCTCAAGAAAGCATCCTAAAGGTGAGGATGGAGGGATATTTTCTGCTGACTCATTCTTCATTATTGAGGCCCACAGGAGGAAGGAACATGCTAAATCTGGGTTGTCACCCAGCCATGTAGTCCCAAGGAGCAATGTAACTACAGCTAAGCAGCTCATTAACTCTCAGAGTAGTCTGTTGGGACAATGTCCAAAACCATACCAGCTATCCCCAGTCACTCATCAGCATCTGGAATGGGCACCAGGGTTAAGCCCAAACCAATGCAAGCCACCCCTAAAAACTCTCTAGTTTTCAGGAGCAGGCACCAAACCCAATGCTAGCCACTACAGAAGCCCATCAACACTGCAGTGAACATCCAATGCACTACCCATGATGGGTGTCCCAGGGCAGAACCCTGCAAACAAGTCTTTGGAAAGGGCTCCAATAACAGGGAAGGCCAGGAATGTGTGTCAAGTGAGAAGGAACAACTGTTACCAGTGAAGATTGTAGCTCGTCTTCCACGAGACTAGAGTCTTACCAGAAAGCTGGAGACAATAGTCTGGAAAGGAAAAACTTACCAATTGAAGCCAGTGGTATTCAAAAATGTTGTGGCGGCAGGGCAGATGGAAGGTAGTAGTGAGCCCCAGATCAGGTTCTTCTAGCTTATGTGCACTTAAGCTCAGGAGAGAGCCTATCTGAGTCACAGCACCAAAATTTTGGTTTCTTGTTGAAATCAGACACACATATATACTACCAGGGCCACATGAGAGTTTATTCAGGAGAGTTGCCAGGCAAGTACAGGAGCAGAGAAGCAAAAGAGAGAAGAGACAGACTGCAACATGGTGTTTCCTTTTAAGAGAAAGGGTGGGCACGAATTTACACAGCCACGCCTAGAGGCTTGCCCTCCATACACAATGTGTTCTGCTGGCACCGTGTTGGCATTACCATGTGGCTGCTATATTCCAGGAGTTCTCATTTTACTCAGTGCCATATGGGATTCACCACATGGTGTGCCAGGAATCCTTACAGTGTCTGTGTGTGTATGTGTGGTGTGCAGAACTCAAAGGAGTCAGTACTCTGCTTTTACCATATGAGATCAAAGTCAAGTTGTTAGGCTATATCATATCCAGAAGACATTTCACAGCTCTTCTTCTCAGCCTCTGGTTTTATCTCATGTCTTCTTTTAAAACATTCTCTGGCCCTTGGACCACGCAATAAAGATGTTTCATTGAGAGCTGAAAACTCAGCAGTCACTTTCTCTCAATCTTTTGACTCTATGTAGAGTCTCTGCAACAATGGCTGCCCACTGTAAACAGAAACTTCTCTAACAAAAGCTGAAGGCAGCACTAACTTATGAATATAAATATAAATATTTAGAGGGCAGTTTCATACCACATCCATTTAGCAAGAACAGTAAATCCCTCTATGGGCTTTTCACAAGGTTTATAATACCAGGAATGAATTATTACTGTGGAGTGGGCCTCAAATCCAGTCAGAGAGTAATTGGTTATTCCCATAAAAATAATGTCACTATTACCCAGTGGGCACACCTTAAATGGTAGGTCAGTATTATAACTTGCAAGATTCACACAGGGTAAATACAGTTTATATTTCCTTCCCCAGAAGCCTGCCTGTCACCTTTTGGCACTGTGAAAGCTAGGCAGCACAAAAGAAGCTTCCAGATCAATTCCAGCTTGATTTGTTGCTGCTCTGAAGCCAAAGTATGTCATATCATCAACAACAGGGTCTTATCATCTAGTTCTAATGGGCATCAAGATCAACAGCACCAGCCTATATTGTTCTGGGTGTCCCAAACGCCTTCCTGATTAATAACTAATAATAAGAAGGTACCATATACCTGGAACTGTAGGTTTTATTTAACTGTCAGTTGCCCTGAATATTTCCATTTAAATTATTTTTTACTATTAACTTACAAAATAGTAGGTTTCCATATCAATTTATGTTTCTTAGTTTTGGTTAACCTTTTTCTCTCACCTTTTCCTCTCTACTAACCCTGCTTAAACCTTTTCACTTCTAGTATTCCTCCTTTGCTTTCATATATGTGTGTTCTACAATACCCTCCACTCCTCCCCACCCCTACTCCAACCTTCACCCCTACAATAGCTAGCGCTGGCCCCTGGTGCACAGGTGTTCAGCATTGAGGCTTCTTTCCATTGCTATGGCTGCTTTCTAGATTCCTGGCCTCTACAGGAACTCTAAATTAAATACATAAATCTAAAAATTCAAGGTTAGGATTTCTGTATAAGAGAGACCTTATGGTGTTTGTCTTTCTGGAGTTAAGGCTAATTTATGTTCCTCTAGACTACCCACATGCCCTTTCTCTCATCTTCAAATCTAGTATTAATGCAGCAATCTTTTTTGTTCTTGAGTTTTCATGATGTCTTTTGCCACAAACCATAAACCATAAAATTCCATTTTAAAGAAGACTGTCATGATTAGGCTAGGCTTACTAAAATAATTTCCCTATCTTAAACTTAACTGAGTAATATAACATAATTTAGTGGACAGATATCACAGACACAGGATCTGGGAATAGGATATAAACAATTCAGAGAGCCATTTTTAGAATTCTATCTACCACAGGTACCTAAATAAAAGTTGGTTTGGCTGATGGATTGTCCTAACTGAACATGAGTAAAAATTCTACTTCTATGTGGAATATCTTTTTCTTCTTTTGAAATTTGAAAACATGTAAAAGTAGAAAGATTATAATATTTATATAGATTACCAACTAGATTCAAGAGCTATTTAAATTTTGCTGCATTCACTTTATCTACACATATAGATGTTGAAGCATTTGAAAATGAAATTTACCATGATAAACCCTGAAGTTTGAAATGCATCTCTCAAGAATGGAGACATTTTCTTATGTAATCATTATGCTATTATTGTATCTAAGAAACCTAATTATAATTTCCTTATAAAAGCAACTGTATTATCCATACTCAAAATTCCTCAATTTTACAATACTTTAAAATTAAAAATAATTTAAATTATATGAAATGTATTCATCATATTGTCTTTTTTTTGTGTCTTTCATCCTAAAATTGTTTTGTCTTCTTTTTCTTCCACAGACTTAAAAAAAAGCAGGCAACTCTGTATTCTTGGATTTGAATGTTTTCATATGATATGATTTAACTTGTTCTCTTAGCCATTGTATTGCATGTCCAGTTATCCCTGAATATCTTTGGATTTTGCACCTTTTGATGTAGCCATCTATGAGTCAAAAATATTTGGGAGAAGTGACAGCTTGGGAGGTGAAATTATAGTTGGTAGATTGCTTGCTTAGCATTCTGAAGCCCTTGTTAAATTCCAAGTGCCATATAAACCAGACATGGTGGTACATGCCTAAGGCCCAGCACTCAAGAAATAGAAGAATAAGGACCAGAATATGAAGGTCATCCATGGATACTGTCTCAAATCCCTGCATTTATATTATTATAAGTAATCTAGAGATGATTTAAAGTGTGCAGAATCATATGCTTGGGTTCTATGTAAATATTATGTCATTTAAATGAGATATGTAATTTAAATGAGAAATAAGCACAGGGATTTGACATTTAGTCCCCTGTTGGTGGCACAGTTTGGGGATGTTATGGAACCTTTAAGAGGCACAGCCTTACTGAAAGAAGCATGTCATTGGGAGCAGGATTTGGCAGTTTACAGTCTCATCCAACTTCCAGTTTGCTCCATGATTCATATTTTTAACTAAAGATGTGATCTCTCAGGTTCCTACTCTGGCCAACTGTTGTCATTCCTTCCTTGCCTTGTGGACTATTTATTTGAAACTATAAGCCCAAGTAAACTCTTTCTTCTAAAAGTTGTTTCTTGTCATTATATTTTTATCACAGAAACAAAAAAGTAACTAATAATACAAGGTACTTGAGCATGCAAGGATTGTTGCAAGAGTTAATCCCCCATGGACACTAGTGGACAGCTATTAGTGATTGAAAGGCCTTTCAAAAGATCATGTTGTTTTCATCATATTACATTATTCCATATAATGTCAGATTGTCCACTCCCAAGCTGATGAATTTGATTCTTCAATTAAGATAACCTAATTTCTCTCTAAAATGGAAAAACTATCTATGGAAAAACACAATGTTGGCAGCCTGACACACAGTGGTTTACAATCTATTGATGATATGTGTCTGACTCAATTGTGCCACTAGGTGTCTTCATTAGGGTTACTATTGCTATCATAAAACATCATTACCCAAAGCAGTTTGTGGAGGAAAGAGTTTATTTGGCTTATATATCCTGGAACACAATACATAAGGGAAGCCAAGACAGGACCTCAAACATAAACCTGGAGGCAAGAACCGATGAAGAGGTCATAGAGGAGTGCTGCTTACTAGCTTGATCCTTACAGCTTGGTCAGTATGCTTTCTTATAGAACCTGAGACCACCAGACCAGAGGTGGCCCCACTCACAATAAGCTGGGCCATCTCACTTAAATCACTAATTTAAAATGCCCTACATACTTGCCTAAAGTCCTATCTTGTAGAGGCATTTTCTTAATGGAGATTCCCTTCCCTCAGATGACTATAACTTGTATCAAGTTGAAATAAAACAAGCACATTAGGATTTGATAGAGATTTCTATTTATTCTTATTTTCTTCTCTCTATCTCTCTCCCTCCCTCTCTCCTCTCCCTTTCTCTCTCTCTCTCTCTCTCTCTCTCTCTCTCTCTCTCTCTCTCTCTCTCTCTCTCTGTCTGTGTGTGTGTGTGTGTGTATCTCTGGGGATAAAACTCAAGACCATATACCCAGCAGGCAGGTACTGTACCCAGTTCTATTCCTAGCCCCAACAGAGTGATTTTCTAATTGTATTATGTGTTAGCTATATTACTACTATGACAAAATTTTCTCTTCACTTGCAGTATAGAAAAACAATTTTTTTCTTATTTATAAATGCTCAGGGAAATTTGATATAGAAGTCATCCTCAAAGGTGAGTTTTTTCCTTTATCTTTACTTTTCCCTTTTTAATTAGAATTATAAATTCATGGTTCTTTATCTATTCAATGTTTTATGATTGTTTACATTGACCAACATTATCATTATTTGATATTAAAATTACTACATTATGGTTAGTGAGCTAACCATTTCAATGTAATGTCACTATCATTTTTAGATGATTCTATTAATCTTGGGGATTTCTTTTTGTTTGTTTATATTTCTTTCTGACATAAGACTGTCAAATTCAACTTGATTTTTTCTGTCCTAGATCTAGAATTAGATCTGATCTTTTTTGATGAGGAAAAGTATTAACCAAGACATAATTACTAAGTATTATAATTGATCTTGGGACCTGGGCATAGATTACAGACACTTATAGACTGAAACTAGAGGTCAGTGACTCATAGCTCTTATGCCAAAATTATGCAGCTGCTTATTTTGCAAATTAAAAATTTATTGCTTCTCAGCCTTTTCACTAAGGTCGAGTGTAAATCAAGCTTCATTACAACACAGTAAACAAACCAAACCTCATTATTGTACAATGAGTTTGTAATGAGTAGAGGAGATTGATTGCAAATTAAATCATTTACTATCTAAGCATTTACAGAAATAAATTGTTATTACCTGGATTAAAACATCTAGAAATTATATATTTTAGTGGGGTGTACATCATGTCAAGGTAGGATGCCTGTCTGTGGGTATAGAGGTCAGAGGTCAACCTTGAATGTCATTTCTCAGAAGCCATCTGCCAAAATTTTTTAGACAGTGTTGTCTATCACTGAGACCTGGAACTTGCTGATTAGGCTAGGCTAGCTGGCCAATGAGCCCCATCTCTCTCTCCTTCCCTAGTACAGGGATTATAAGCATGTACCACCACAGCAGCCTGGGTTCTGGGGCTCAAAATCATGTCCTTGTTCTTCAAGGCAAGTGTTTTGCTGACTAAGCCATCTCCACAACCCCAGAATAGGATTTAAAATAAAATATATACATATAAAATTATATTTGTAGTATTTTATGTTTATATTTTAATTCAAATTGCCTCGTTTTGTTAACTTCTTAGATTTTTTTCCTCTGAGTTTCTATCTCCTCTATTTCTCTTAATCTGAGGCACCTCACACCAATATCCTTTGAGATAACAAAAATGTGGCAACAATTACAGAAGTGAGCTTGGAGACAGACCCGGTCTCAGCCTCTCATTTCTCTCCATTTTCTTAATGGGGAATCTTAATTTGTAATAATATGAACACAGCTACATATTTTGCTTTACTCTGTAATACATAAAGACTTTTCTAAATAATAACATTTTTATGATAAAACTATTTCAAAATTCAAGATTTTTCATAATATTTTATATCTTTAAAGAATATTCCACTAAAAATTTGTATCAGACTATATTACCCAAGTCATTTAAATTGAACTAGTTTCTTTGTGTATACTATTACTGATTTGGAAGATAGTTAGGTTCTTTTGCTTTGTTTTAACATCTTATAAAAATATATCAAACATAGTCCTAATACAGGGTTTTCACATGGCTGGAGGGCTTAGTCATTAAAGGCTAGGTTCACAATCAAAAATATAACTGAAATCAATACCACAGAATTTCAATAAGAATGTAGAATCAGACAATATGATTAATGAGCTTGAGAAAACATACCCAGTTAATTTTATGAAGCTAATATAATCTTGACATCAATAATGAGAAGAGAGAAGGCAAAAAAGTGTAGCCAATCATACCTACAAACACAGGTACACAAATCCTAAATACACAAAAACTAGCAAAGCAAATCCAGTAGTGTATGCACAAAGACATTTAATAGATGGATAGTCTGGGTCAAGGAAGAAATTAAGAAAGAAATCAAAGTCTTCCTAGAATTCAATGAAAATGAATCTACAACGTATCCAAACTTGTGGGACACAATGAAAGCAGTCTTAAGAGGAAAATTCATAGCGCTAGACGCCTATATGAAAAACCTTGAGAAATCCCACACTAGAGACCTAACAGCACAGCTGAAAGCCTTAGAACA
>PVIH01030623.1:0-11932 GCA_004025045.1 Sigmodon hispidus | reverse complement strand
GTATGTATTTTATATAGAAATATTTGTATACATGCTTGTTTATATAAATGGGTAATATATACTATATGTAATATTTAATTGATATTATTAAGTGTATATAATATTAAATATATATGCATATAATAATTTAATGGTCTGTGGATATATATAAATATATACACATATTCAATATAATATATAAGCCTATATAATACATAAAATATATTGAACAAGTTGATTTTGTACATATATAAATATATATACTAAATATTATATGCTTATACTTTGCCAGTTACTTTCATGTATCCAATGCCTTGTGCTTAATTTATTTTTATTTTTATTTTTATTTTTTTTGAGGTAGAGCCCAGGAGTGGGAGGTCTTTTCTGTTAGTGGTTGCTGAGGATGGCTCCTCCCAGCTAAAGCATAGGGCCTGTCTGATAGCAAGAGTCTGAGATCAGTCCTTTGGGTGTGATGCTGGCCCTGGGAGAGGGATTTTCTGGACTGGAGGCCCAGAAGGTGAAATCTGCTCACCTCTGATTCCACTCTGGACAAGGGTCTCATTTTTAAAGTCATCAGTCCATCACTGATGATGCAGTTTGCCCTGGAGGTGGGGCTCTGTACAGTTTTAAATAGAATTCTCAATAAAAAAAGAAAAAAATCAAATGACTGAGAAACATGAAAAGAAAACTCAAAAATTCTTAATTTTTAGGGAAATATAAATTAAGATTACTTAGTGATTTTATTTTAAACTTGAAAGAATGGCTATTATCAATAACAAAACTAACATCTCATGCTGGCAAGGATGTGGAGTCAGTATAATCACACAGGGTTCTTGAAATTCTGCCGGCAGAAATTTGAGGAGAACATTCTGTTTTGGACAGTGTATTCCTAGAATTATCATGCTCTGTATATTATTTGGCTGTGGGTCTGCATATTTGTTCTCACCATGTGAAGCTAGGAAGACTTTCTGATGATTATTCAACAACACACTGATCTAAGAGTACAGCACAATATGATTGGAAGTCATTATCTCAATAATACTTTCTAAAGACCAATATTACTTGGATTTATCCTAGGTCTCTGCACTATCTTATGGTAGCATTTTCAATAAAAATAGCCTGAAATATAAGAGAGCCAACCACAGAGCCAGGTCATAGAGGTTAGTTAGAACAAGCTGAGGCCATAGTTTTGTTGTTGGAGGATTCAGTTAGACAGAAAGTTAAAAGATTTAAATAGAGAGGTGAGAGAAATTTATACTGCTTTTTAGCTGATGATTTCTTTTAGTTTGTTTATATGGTGTTCTTTTAGTTTGTTTATATGGTGCATGGCATTGAGAAATTTTCACATGCTGAAACACCCACCCCTACATTTCTGGGATCAATCCTCCTTGACTAATTTTTCGATATGTTCTTGAATATGATTTGCTAGTATTTTATTAGGTTTATGAGGGAGATTGATTTGTACCTCTCTGTTGTATCTTTGTATTTGGGAAATTAGGGTTATTGTAGCCTCATAAAAATGTTTAGCAAAGTTTCTTCTGTTTATTTTGTGTGGAAATATTTAAGGAGTATTGGCATTAGTTCTCTTTGAAATTCTGGTAAAATCCTGTGCTGAAACCATCCAGTTCTAGGCTTGTCTTGGTTAGGAGACTTAATAACTGTTCCTATTTCTTTTTTGGTAATAGATTAATTCAGTTGTTTACTGGGTCTTGATTTAATTTTGATGAGTATTCACTATTCAGATTTTTTCTTTTAGATTTCCCAAGTATTTTAAATACAATTTTTTGAAGTATAAACAAATGAATGTCTACATTTCCTTGATGACAGTTCTTTTGTCCCACCTTTTCAGTTTTTGTGTATCCTCTCTCTCCCTTTTGGTTAGATCGAATAAGGGTTTATATATATTGCTGATTTTCTCAAAGAACCAATTCTTTTTTATTGATTATTTTTATTAATCATTTTTTTCAGTTTTATTGATTTCAGACCTGATTTTGATACACTCAATACAGATACATTCAATAGTGGGACCATGGGACTGTCTGCTGCCTGCCCAGGGAGGGAATAGGGAGTTGTGGAGAAGAAAGAATGACCTGATGTGGTGGGAGGGGGAAGAGACCTTGAATAAGGATAAAAAAAGAAATAAAAAAAGAAAAAAAAAGAAAGAAATTTTAGGAATACTAGTAAGTTGCTTGTGTGAGATTTCTTTAGATGTTTAAGAGGTTTTTAATGCTATGAACTTTCCTCTTAGCACTGCTTTCATTGTGTTTCGTAGGTTTGGGTATTTGTGAATTTATTTTCATAAAATTCTAAGAATTCTTTAACTTTTTTGACCCAGAATTTATTCAGTAGGGATTTGTTAAGTTTTTATGAGTGTTTATACTTTCTTTCATTTGTGTTGTTGATGAACTCTAGCATCCTCAACAATTAGTGCTAGTGAAAGTAGATATATCCATTTTGAAGAATACATATAACCTAAACTCATTACCCTGGCCAAAACTGAACTTCAAGTGAATCAAAGGTCTAGCTATAAAAACAGGGACAATAACATGATAGAAGAACAAGTGAGAAATAGATTTTAAACCATTAGCACAGGAGAAGAATTTCTGAACAGAAAACCATTGACATAGACACTACTATCAACAATAAATAGTCTCATAAAACTGACAAACTTCTAAAAAACACTGTCATTTAAACAAAACAGAAACTTACAAAATAGAAAAAGATTTTAATACCTCCACATAAGATAGTAGATGAATATAAAATATATAATGAACTCAAGAAACACAATGCAAAAAATCCCAAATCATCCATATTTTAAAATGTGTCAAATCAAGTCAGAACTTTTATGAGGAAATTTAAATGTTTAAGAAACTTAAAGAAATGTTTAACAACATCACACATTAAAAGATTTCAAATTAAAAATACTTTGACATTCCATTTTATACCTCAGAAGCGCTAAGATCGAAGATTTCACTAGTCTTTTCTTGTAGGCTTCTAGTGCTATTCTATGAATTTTCCTTTTAAGACTGCTTTCATTGTGTCCCATAAGTTTGGCTTATGTTGTGGGTTCATTTTTGTTAAATTCTAGGAAGGTTTTTATTTCTTTCTTAATTTCTTCCTTTATCCAAAGGTGGTTCAGTTGAGTAATGTTTTATTTCCATGAGTTGGTAGGCTTTATGTGATCCTTGAATTTGAATTTGTTGAACTCTAACTTTAGACAATGGTGCTCTGATATGGTACAAACATTGATACCCATTTTTTGTGCCTGTTGATATTTGCTTTATGACCTAGTATGTGGTCAATATTAGAGAAAGTTTCATGGGGTGCTGAGAAATATGTATATTTGTTTCTGTTTGGTTGGAGGTTTCTATATATATCTAAGTCCATTTGGGTCAAAACTTTTGCTAGACTCTTTATGTCTCTGTTGAGTTTCTATATGGTTGACCTATCCAAGGTTGAAAATGGGGTTTTGAAGTCTCCCACTACTAGTGTGTTGGGTTTGATATGAGGTTTAAGCTTTAGTAGTGTTTCTTTCACATATGTAGGTGCCCTTGTATTAGGAGCATAGATGTTCAGCATTAAAATTTCATCTTAGTGGATTTTTCTGAGATGAATTAGTAGTGTCTGTACTGGTCTCTTTTTATTGATTTTAGTTTTAAGTCTATTTTGTTAGATATCAAAATGGCTACAGCAGCTTGTTTGCTAGGGCCATTTGATTTGAAAGTATCTTCCTAACCCTTTTTCTGATCGTGTGTCTGTCTTTAAAGTTGAAGTGTGTTTCTTATATGCAGCAAATGGATGGTTTCTGTTTTTGTATCCATTGTGCTAGGATGTGTGTTTGCATAGGTTAATTGAGTCCATTGATATTAAGGGATATTAATTACCAATTATTGATGTTTCCTGTCATTTTTGGTAGTAGCTTGCATTTCCTTTTTATGTGGGGGGGCATTTCATCTGTGGGCTTACAATCATTTGAGATTACATAGGTATTTCTGGTTTCTTTAGGTTGGAAATTTTTCTCTAGGGCTTTATGTAGAGCTAGATTTGTGGTTAGATATTGTTTAAATCTTGTTATGTCATGAAATATTTTGTTTACTCCATCTATGTTGCTGGGTAAAGAAGTCTAGGTAGGCATCCATGTACCTTTAGTGTCTGTATAATGTTTGATCAGGACCTTCTTGCATTTATTGTTTCCATTGAATAGTCGGGTGTTTTACTGATAGGTCTGCCTTTATAGATAGTTTGCCCTTTTTTCTTTGTTGCTCTTAGTATTTTTTCTCCATTCTGTCGGATTAGTGGCTTGATTATTATATGACAAGCAGATTTTTTTTTTTTTTGTAGGTCTAGTCTATTTGGTTTTCTATAGGCTTCCTGTATCTTTATAGCCATTTTCTTCTTTAGGTTGGGGATGTTTTCCTTCATGATTTTGTTGAATACAATTTCTGTGCCTTTGAGTTGGTATTCTTCTCCTTCAATTCCAATTATTCTCAGGTTTGACCTTTTCATGGTGTCCCAAATTTCCCGGCCATTTTTTGTTATAATTTTTTTTGGTTTTAGTGATTTCTTTAACTGATGTTTCTATTACCACTATTGAGTCTTCCACCACAGAGATTCTTTCTTCCATCTCTCGGATTCTGTTTGTTATGCTTTAATCTGTGTTTACAGGCTGTTTTTTTAGATTTTCTTTTTCCAGCTTTGTCTTGGTTTGTACCTTCTTTATTGCTTCTATTTTCATTTTTAATTTTTGGTAAATTTCTTTCACTTGTCTTCCCCCCTTTGTTTTTTCTTTTAGGGATTTGTTCATCTCTTCTAATTTTCTGTTGGTACTTTGTTCTATTCCTTTAAGGGAGTTTTTAATATGCTCTTTTAAGGCTTCAGTTAGTTTCATAAAGCTTTTTTTAAGGTTGGTTTTTTTTGTTTACTCTTAATTGTTATACTCAGGTCTTAAAACTTTAGAATCACTTGCTTCTTCTGGTGGTGTCATGTTGATCTTTGTATTGTTGTTTATTTTCTTTAACTGGAATCTGTTCATTGTTTTCTCAATTCACTCTTTCTTAGATCTTGTTTGGCTCTTAGTGGGTTGTTCATCCGAGAGCTCTTAATCAGCTATGTGTTCAGAGGGTCAGTTGCTCTTGTGAGGTCTCAGTGCTATGACACCAGTCATAACTGCTTGACCTCTCACTTCTCAGCTCTGTTCCCAGGGAATTGATGGCTCTCTGCTGCTATTAAGCCATCCATAGTCTGAGAGGCCTTGAGTTTCTTATATATAACAATTGAAAGAGTATCTTAATCATTTTAACATGTTGATATTTTTTTCCTAGATTCCTACATTCTCTAAGACTTTTGTCATCAATATATGTTGGGTAAAATCACAGGAGTTCTCTCTATCTGCTGTAGTGGTCACTTTATTTTTGGTTTTAGGTATACTTATGTGGTTTATTACCTTTATAAACTTGTGTAAGTCAAATAATCATTGTAATTCTGGGATAAAAATAACTATATTTTTCTCATGTATGCCTCATGTATATAGACATATTTTTCATAATAATAGAAAAATATTTTCTAGCATTTTTAAATACATATCATCAAAGCTATTAAATTGCTGTCTTTGTTTTGTAGTACATTGATTCAGGCTTTCAACAAATTTGTCAATATTTATCATGTTTTTACTTTTAATATTTAAAAATAACTGAATGCAGATTTTTGAAAGTTTGAAAAAACATTGTTTGAAGTCTAACTGGCATTGGAATATTTTTAGAATGAAAGTGTTTTATTATTATTTCTTTTTTAGTTTTTCTATCATGTATCTTTATAGGTTGTTGCCTACTTGATGATTTAATTTTGGTGGCTTCATTGATGCTAAAAATTTATTTTTCTTTGTTTTCCAGGAAAATGAACTATAAGATTCTAAAAATATTCCTTTGTAGTATTCTAAACTTATTTGATATTTGCTATGCTTTCCTATTTGTCTATGATTCTGTTAGTCTAGGCCCCATTTATTTCTTTTTTGATTAAGTGGGCAAAGGATTTATCAGCCTTATGTGTCTTCTCAAAGTATCAGCATTTTGACTTGCTTACTTTATTACTCTTCTTTTTTTGTTTAATTTAATTACACTCTTATTTAGTTTTTTTTCCTGTTCACTGAGTTTATATTTGGTTTGTTCTTGTTTCTCCAGATTTTTCATTAGCATTGTTCAGTGATATACTTTTTTCTCTTTGTGATTTTTTTATGACTTTAATGTAGTTAGGGCTATAAATAACCACCAGAGCAAAAACTTCACAGTGTCACAGAAATTTTATTATTCTGTTTTTATTTTAATATATTTTAAGAAAATCTTTTTTATCTTGTCTACTAATTTTAATATTTACTACATTATTTTCAGATAAAATATAAAGTTACAGAACTTTTTAGTTTTTTATATACCTACCTTTAATGTTTTTGTCTATAGTATATAATTTATATTTAAGCTGATATACATATTTTCCTTCTTGATTCAAAGCATCTGTGTATCTGCTTTCATCAGTTGGTAAAAAAGCCTCTCTGATGATGATTTAGCTAGGCAACAATCCTATGCATATAGAATATCCGTTAGGAATAATTTTATTGACTTTCTTCTGTTGTGTTTGATTTTTTTTCTCTATTATTCAACCATTTATCTACGAGATCCCATATATCTGGTAGTGCCAGGCATGGTCTTCTCTTTCTGTCATGTGCTTTAATTTAGACCAGTCATTTCTTGACCATTTCCACAGCTTTAAGTCAACATTCTCTCAGTCCATCTTTCAAGTTGGACAGGATATGAGTCTTGAGTTTTGTGGCTGGACTGATTCTCTAGTCTCACCACTGGAAGCCTAAATAGATTAAAAAATAGATTGTTAAGTTTTCATATCTTCCATTGCTAAGAGTCCTTTCTAGGTTCAAAACAAATATAGAAATGATGCATATACTAAGAAATAAATAAGGAAAAATATATATTAGCCTAAAATTTTATGTATCTTCAAATATCTCAAACCAAGAATGTAAAAGTAGTGTATGATAAAAATCTTTAGGACATTAATTAAAATAATAGTAGATAACATTGAAAAATTGAGAGAATTCCTATGCTCATGGAATATATAAAAAGGAGAGTTCTACAAAAAAACAAGCAATTTTTAAATCCAAGAAGATTTTCCAACAAACTTTAAAATAATTTTATGCTTGTCAGAGTAAGCAACCATTTTTTGACTGGATTTAAGACCCAATCTTTGAGATGAAATCTGTGCCTTACCTTGCTTCAATAAAAAGTTCATTGTACTAGATAGGCCTAGAGTAAATCCAAATCATATTGAGCTGATAAGAGATAGAGCAATAAATGTCTCATATTGACTTTCTGAATACTCTTATAGCAGTGCATCACTAAAGCCATAATCAGAGAGTTCACACTGCAGTAGTTGGGAACTGAGAAAAAGACAAAAAATAATACAGTGTAGAGAGACTTTGGAACAGTCAATCTTTAATGTCTTCATTATAACTTTGCATAAACTTTTATATTATGGTTTCTAATTTTTTATTTTTATGGTGTGTATGTATGTCTGTGTGTATAATAAGTATGTGCATGCATATGTGTATCTACTTTGTGATTTGTTTTGCTTTGTTTTTATTCTTGTTTGTTTACTTCAGCAACAAAGGAAAAAGAAGTACATACAGCTTGATGGGTAGGAAAGTTAAAGAATCTGGGAGAATTGGGGAATGAAAATCCATGATGAAAATATAAGCCAAAAATTATAAATAAATCATACTACATATAGCCAAGTGTTTCTATATAGCAAAGAGATAAACAGGGAGCATTCAAAATGTGAGGGTGAGGATCGTTATGAATTCTATATTAGAGAGTATGTGCTCTAGAATGCAAGATGGGGTTTCTTGAGCTAAGTTTTTTCTCTTCAGCAGTCAGTAATGGCTGGGAAGGTGTGAGTTGCCTGGTCATGTGGGGTCTCCTACAGGCTTTCTGGTTGGCAGGGAAATGGTCCATGAACAGATAGGAGTGAGACTCAGTTCAGTCTGACTTAGGTAACAATGCTGGCCAAGACTTTGAGAATCTGACACTGGTTTGCTTATTTTAGCCATATTTAAGCACAGCACATTTTTGGGGGAGGTAAAAAATTTCTGATAACAATTAACTCTGTCCTGTGAGTACAACAAAGCTTAAGATATGTTTGTATTGAAGTTCTTTGTAAAGTATGTGTGGGCCAGGCAGTGGTGATGAATGCCTTTAATTGCAGCACTGGTCCCCAGTGAGGTCAGTGCTGGTCTACAGAATGACAGCCAGGCAGAGCAAAACCCTGTTCTGAAAAACAAATAAACAAAAAAAAAAAACAACAGAAAGATAAAAAGAAAAAAAGAAAGAGAAAAACAGCATTTGCCTTCAGAAACAGAGTTCAAGATAATAGGGTCTGGGGAGAATAACTGAGGTGAACATAATGCCTGTGAGAATCTGGATTGGCCTGGACCTAGGATTACATAGTCATCACTTAGGCTGCTGTAAAGTACAAGCTCATAAGGTTGGGTTTAATAGACTTAGAAGCAATGCTCAAGATACAGAGGAAAAATTCTGGGAGACATGAGCAGAGCCTGGCTTAACAGGTAGCTAAAGATTCCCAGGTGATCCCCACACAGCATTCTGGGAGATCTGCCAAGTTTCCTCACCCTTTGGAGAGATAAGTTGTGTTTAATGTGTTCTGGCTTATCTGGAGACAAGTAACTTCTGCCCCTATGTGGTCACATCACCACACTCAGGAAGAAGAGTTGGCTATAGCTCGTTTCTTTTATTTATTAGTTTGTGACCTCAGCCATTTAGATGATGCTATCAACATTCAAGGTGGCTCATAGACATAGGTCAGAGGTGTATCTCTCAGATGAGTCTAAGATACGGCCAAGTGGATTAATATTAACCACCACAGAGAGTGAAGATAGATGGACTTAGTTTTCCATCCCACCCTGGGGAGGCAAAAAGACAGGAATAAGGTGTTCAGCAGCTCTCATTCACCTGGCTGAGGAAGTGACTTCATTACAGGCAAGAGGTTGAGAAGGATGTATTCTTAGAACAGTGGCCCTTTTGGAGAGGAAGTGGCAGGAAG
Source organism: Sigmodon hispidus (assembly GCA_004025045.1). Taxonomy (NCBI): domain Eukaryota; kingdom Metazoa; phylum Chordata; class Mammalia; order Rodentia; family Cricetidae; genus Sigmodon; species Sigmodon hispidus. Next base: position 2,836 of record PVIH01030623.1, on the reverse strand, counting down.
GTGCCCTCTTCCTGGCATTCAATTAGCATGATTGGTGGGGTAGAAAGAGGAACACCTGCCCCACATTACATGAGCTGGTGATTCTGACTACATTGTCCTGTTTGCTTACCCCCTTATCATCTCCTTCAGCTTTGACAGAGGTACTCTGGGTGGTCGCTGTTTTCTAAAACCAAAGGTGCACAGATGAGCAGAAATGCTGTGCATGAAAATTACAAGCATTGAGTAGATGCAGCATGAAATGCGGTAGGCTCAGGATGCAGTATCTAAGACATGATGTGGAAAGCGATCTAGAGGCTATAGAAAAATCTATTTCAGCCCTTGAGAGATCACTCACTTCACTTTCTGAGGTGATACTTCAAAATAGGAGAGGTTTAGATCTGCTATTTCTAAAGGAGGGAGGTTTGTGTGCAGCCCTCAAGGAGGAATGCTGTTTTTATGCCGACCATACCGATGTTGTTAGGGAGTCGATGGAAAAATTAAGAGAGAGATTGTTTCAAAGAAAAGGGGAATTTGAAATCAACAAGGATGGTTTGAAATTTGGCTACAAGGGTCCCCTTGGCTCTCTACCTTGCTGCCCACCATTCTAGCCCCTTTGTCTTTCTCCTTCTCATTTCTTTTGGTCCCTGGGCTTTTCAGCAGTTGACTCGGTTTATCAATAGTCAGATTGATTCGGCCTTACCGCAACATATTTTAGTTCATTATCATAGATTAAATACAGAAGAGAACAGCCAGGAGCCTGCTCAAAGACTCAGGTTTTGTGTCCTCGGGTTCTAAAACCCCCTGGGGGTCCCATTAGGACCATGATGGAGATGCCCCACATAGACCCCTCAACTTGGGCGAGGCTGCCCCTGTGTGTGGGAGAAACTTCAGGCATAGCTGGAGTGCAGCCGAGACTGCATAGGCTGGGGACGGGAGTGCCCCTATAACCCGAGAGTCTGGATTACATGCCCTGTTGCATAATGGTTGTGCAGTAATAGCCTGATGTTCAGCAATTTCCATTCCCTCCAAAAACTGCACGGTCCACTGATTCCTGAACCACGGGGATGGCTTCGGTGTTTGAATCTGGGGAGACATCACCTCCTGGACCTCTCTGCTTAGCCTAGAGGGACGGAGCCTCTGTGATCCTCCAGAAGCCATTCCTTTGGACCCACCAGACCTCTTAAAGGCTCGATCATATAGACATGGTCCATTTTTTATTTTTTTAAAGAAAGAAGGGGGAATATGTTGGAGACTGACCCAAGACTATTTAGAATTTCCTGCTTCTTGGATGATTACTAGCTTGGTAAATTACTAGCTTTGCAAAAACAGGCTTCTTGGAGTCCTTCAAGATTAGGCGTCCTTAGTTAGTTACAGAAGTGAGCTTCATGGAGTCTCCCATGATAAGGTGTTCTTCTTGAAACTGCAGGCCTTGCAAAAAACGGGATGTCCTTGGTCCATCATACAATGTATGTTTAGATAGGGCTTCAAACAGTAATCAGTCAGCTGCAGAATCATGGAACCAAAGAGATCCTGCCCACCCGGATTTCCTCTGATAATTTTTCACACTCTTCTTCGGTTAACTCCCCTCTCTCTGCTTCCCCTCTCTGCCTGGAGCCTTGCACTCCCCTCTCTCCACCTCCCCTCCCCTTCCAAAGGCACTGCTTAAAAAGCCTCAGTATTTACTCAATAAAGGAAGCCTTGATGTGACTCAGACTGACTCTTGTCGTTCTTTATGTACTTGGCTTCCTCTCTCTCTCCCCCCATTTGCATCACAGTTGGCCCCCCCTCGAAACCCTCGAATAACTGGACCTGCTGAACAGGGACACTACACTGTGACCAGAAAGCTCCCAAGGGCCTAGAGTTTTGTGCATCCAAACTCAGCAGAGGGCCAAAAGCTGGTGCTAATTGAGTCAGAGGTTTACATCTGAAGCATTTCATTTGGAGACTGCTTTTGGATATTTCCTGTCTTTGCCTCTGTAGAAAAAGCACCATGTCCCTCCGCACTAGCCTGTGTCAGCTGTGGATGGACGCATCCTCTGCTTCCCTTGCTTTGTCTGCATTAGGACTTCCCATTTGCCCCAAACGGGCTCCTCCTGGGGTCTCCTGTGCTCCTATTTCAAATTCCTTGTCTATAGTTCTTGAAGTTTTTTAAAAATTGTTTTATTTATACATTATTGTTCATTAAAACACCAATTTCCAAGGATAGTAACCCTATTTGTTTCCTCACCTGGCCACTTAAGGAGACAAGATGTAGTGAAATATCCTGGGAGATGATGAACTCAGTATGCCCCTTGACCAGGTCCATCATTGGAGTCCTGACATGAAGTGTAGGTTTAAAAAGAGAGCAAGAAGTGCGCATGAGCACCAAGTCATGGTCAAGGAATAGTAACACACATACATATCTCCAGTTTGCCCTACAAGGTGTCAGAACTGTGACATTTCTTTCCAGGAGACAAGTTGCCCCTTTGACTGACACCAGGCTCCAGCCTGTTTCCTCTCCAAGCATGCTATTTGCTATTTTTGCTATTCTTGCTATTTTTGGGCTATTTTTGAGCTATTTTTACTATTTTTGTGATATTTTCGCGCTATTTTTCCACTATTTGCCCTATTTCTTGCGCTATTTTTGTGCTATTTGCACTATTGTTGCGCTATTTGAGGTATTTTTGCACTATTTGGTCTATTTTGAGCTATTTTTGCGTTACTTTTGCGCTATTTCTTCGCTATTTTAGCACTATTTTGCACTATTATTGCACTATTTTTGCCCTGCCCTGCCCTGCCCTGCTCTTTGCCCTGCCCTCTGCCCTGCTCTCTGCCCTGTCCTCTGCTCTGTCCTCTGCCCTGTCCTCTGCCCTGCCCT
>PVIH01030622.1:0-11934 GCA_004025045.1 Sigmodon hispidus | reverse complement strand
AGGTATTAGCTCAACTATGTTCATAGCAGCATTATTTGTAATAGCAAGAACCTGGAAACAACCTAGATGTCCCTCAACTGAAGAATGGATTAACAAACTGTGGTACATCTACACAATGGAATACTACTCAGCAGTAAGGAAAAATGATATCCTAAAATTTGCAGGCAAATGGATGGATTTGGAGAATATCCTCCTGAGCAAGGTATCACAAACCCAGAAAAATAAGCAGGAGATGTACTTATTCATTAGTGGTCTCTAAACAAACTAACAAGAAAAGAGCCAAGCATGTCCAAGCTGCACACCACAACCACCAAACAGCTTGGGATCAGAAACACCCTGGACTGACCCTTCAGATCCCACTCCACCTATAGGAACACCTGACTCACTGTTGAGGGAGGGGGGGGCAATACTGGATATGCCAGGATTGGAGACTGAACTAAGCTTTATTGGATCAGTGGGACCATGGGACTGTCTGCAGCCTGCCCAGGGAGGGGATGGGGAGTTGTGGAGAAACAAAAAATGACCTGATGTGGCAGGAGGGGGAAGGGACCTTGAATGAGGATATACAGGGATCGGAAAAAAAATCCAGAGGGAAAGCTGAACACAAAGTAATTTTATGTGTAGCAAATTATTTGCTTATCACCCTTGATAAGTCATGCTTATTATTTTTATTTTCTTTATAGTTATTGTTAACTTATCAGCATTTTAAATTCAACTTACTGTTTTTCTTGATAAATATAAAATTAAAAAAAAAGAACAACAAGGTACCACCAGAAGAAGCTGGGGGTTTTACAACACCAAGAATTGAGTACAGCAATAAAGAGGAAACAACCTTAAAAACAACTTTATGAAGATTATAGAAGCCTCAAATGAGGATATAAAATGTCTTAAAGTAAGAGAAGAAAATACAAACAAAAAATTGGAAGAGATGAACAAAGCCTTGAAAAATATTTTAAAAGTCAAGTAAAAAAAAGCCTAACAGATGAAAGAAACATTCCAGGAATTAAAAATTGAAATAGAGGCAATAAAGAAGGCACAAACTGAGGCAAAGCTTGAAAGGCAAAACCTGAAGAAACTAACCATAACTACAGATGCAAAAATGACCAACAGAATGCAAGAGATGGAAGAGAGAATCTCTAAAGTGGAATATTCAGTAGTGAAAATAGATACATGGGTCAAAGAAAACACTAAAACCAAAACAAGCCATAACACAAAATATCCAGGAAATTTGGGACACAATGAAAAGACTAAACCTAAGAATAGTTGGAATAAAAGAATACCAGCTTAAAGGCATAGAAAATATATTCAATGAAATCATAGAAGAAAACTTTCCAACCTAAAGAAAGAAATGGCTATAAAGCTACAAGATTACAGAACACCAAATAGATTAGACCCCCCCAAAAAAAACTATGCTTGCCACATAATAATCTAGTCACAAAACATACATGACAAAGAAAAATACTAAGAGCTGCAAAGCAAAAAAGGCCAAATTGCCTATAAAAGCAGACCCATCAACATAAAACCAGACTCTTCATGGAAACAATGAAAGCAAGAAGGTCCTGATCAGAAGTTATACAGACACTAAAAGAGCATGGCTATCAGCCCAGACTACTATACCCAGAAAACTATCGATCATCATAGATGGAGTAAATAAGATATTTCATAACAAAACCAGATTTAAACACTATCTATCCACAAATTGGACCCTACAGAAGCACTAGAGGAAAAACTCCAGCCTAAGGAAACCAAATACACCCGTAAAACCACAAGCAATCAAAACTGTGGTACATCTACACAATGGAATACTACTCAGCAGTAAGGAAAAATGATATCCTAAAATTTGCAGGCAAATGGATGGATTTGGAGAATATCCTCCTGAGCAAGGTATTACAAGCTCAGAAAGATAAGCAGGGGATGTACTCACTCATTAGTGGTCTCTAAACAAACAAACAAGAAAAAAAGCCAAACATGCCCAAGAGGCAAACCACAACCACTGAACAGCTTGGGATCAGAAACACTCTGGTCTGACCCTTCGGACCCCACTCCAACTGTAGGAAAACCTGACTCACTCTTGAGGGAGGGGAGACAAAACTGGATTTGGCCAGGATTGGAGACTGATCCAAGCATTATTGGGTCAGTGGGACCATAGGACTGTCTGCTCCCTGCAAGGGAGGGGATGGGGAGTTGCAGAGAAGAGAAATGTCAAGAAGTGGTGGGAGGGGGAAGGGACCTTGAATAAGGATATACAGAGATGGAAAAAAATCCAGAGGGAAAGCTGAACACAAAGAAAATATATGTGTAGCAATCTTATTTGCATTATCACCCTTGATAAGTCATGCTTATTATTTTTATCTTCTTTATAGTTATTGTTAACTTTTCAGCATTTTAAATTAATTTTACTGTTTTTTTTGATAAACACAAAATAAATAAAGAAGAAAAAAATCACAAAAAGCCTACAAATTCATGGAAACTGAGCATTCTTCACTTGAACCACCTCTGGTTCAAGGAAGAAGTTAAGAAAGAAATCAAAGAACTTTCTAGAATTTAATGAAAATGAATCCACAATGTACTCAAACTTATGGGACTCAATGAAATTATTAAGAGGAAAATTTATAGCACTAGATGCCTATGTGAAAAACCTAGAAAAATCTCACACAGGAGACATAACAGCACAGCTGAAGGCTTTACAACAATTAGAAACAAACTCAACGTAGAAGGAGTAGACAGCAGGAAGTAATCAAACATAGTGCTGAAATCAATACAATAAAAACAAAGAGAACAATACAAAGAATCAATGAATCAAAGAGTTGGTTCTTTCAGAAAGTCAACAATGTAGATAAACCATTATCCATACTAATCAAAAGCCAGAGAGAGAGAGAGAGAGAGAGAGAGAGAGAGAGAGAGAGAGAGAGAATCCAAATTAACAAAGTCAGAAATGGAAAGGGGACATAACGGATGCTCAGGAAATCAAGAGAATTACCACATCATACTTTGAAAATCTATACTTGACAAAAATGGAAAACCTAAAAAAAAATGGACAGTTTTCTTGACAGGTATCAATAACCAAAATTAAATCAAGATGAGATAAATTACCTAAACAGACCTATAACCCCAAAGGAAATTGAAGCTGGTATTAAAAGTCTCCCAAGTTAAAAACCCCAAGGTCAAATGGTTTCAGTGTAGAATTCCACAGGACATTCAAAGAAGAACTAATACCAATACTCCTCAAAGTGTTCCATACAGTAGAGTATGAAGAATATTGCTAACTTTTTATGAGGCCACAATCACCTGGATACCCAAGCCACTAAAAGATCCAACAGAGAAAGCGAATTACAGACCAATCTCCTTCTTTAACATTGATGCAAAAAATACTCAATAAAATTCTGTCAAACTGAATCCAACAACATAGCAAAAAAAAAATCAACAACCATGATCCAGTAGGCTTCATCCCAGAGATACAGGGATGGTACAGCATACAAAAAACTGTGAATGTTATCAATCATAGAAACAAAATGAAAGAAAAAACCATATGAGCATCTTCTTAGATGCTGAAAAGCTTTTGACAAAATCCAACACTCGTTTATGATAAAAGTCCTGCAGAGATCAGGAATGCAGGAAAAATACCTAAGTATAAGAAAGGCAATATACACTAAGCGAAAGCCTACATCAAACTAAAAGGAGAAAAACTCAAAGTAATCCCACTAAAATCAGGGACTAGATAAGGCTGCCCCCTCTCTCTTTACCTATTCAATATAGTTCACAAAATTTTAGCTAAAGCAATAGGAGAACAAAAGCAGATTAAGGGAATACAAATTGGAAAAGAAGTCACTCTCTCTATTTGCAGATAATATGATTGTATACATAACTGACCCCCCAAAAAATTCATCCAGGAAACTCCTACAGATGACAAACACCTTCAGCAATGTAGCAGGGTAGAAGATTAATTAAAAAAAATCAGTAGTTGCCCTATATACTAAGGATAAAAGGGCTGAAAAAGAAATAAGGGAAACATCACCATTTATAATAGCTGCAAATAGCATTAAATATCTTGGCGTACCTATCACCAAAGAATAGCACACCTTTTTGACAAAAACTTTAAATCACTGAAGAAAGAAATTGGAGAGGATATCAGAAAATGGAAAGATGTGCATGCTCCTGGATAGGTAGGATCAATATAGTAAAAGTTGCATTCTTAACAAAAGCAATCTAATGTTTCAATGCAACCCCCATCAAATCCCAACACAAATTTTAACAGACCTTATAAGAACAATACTCAAATTCATGTGGAATAACAGGAAAGCCAGGGTTGCCAAAACAATCCTGCTTAATAAAAGAACTTCAGGAGGAATCACCATCCCTGATTTCAAGCTATACTATAGAGCTATGATAATAAAAACAGCCTGGTACTGGCATAAAAACAGACTTGGGGATCAATGGAATCACATCAAAGACCTCGACCTTAACACACATACCTGTGAACACCTGATTTTTTACAAAGAGACCAAAAATATTCAATGGAAAAAAAAGATAGTATTTTTAACAAATAGTGTTGGCATAAGAAGATAATCATATTAAGAAGAATGCAAATAGATCCAAACATATCACCTTGCAAAAAACTCAAGTTGAAGTGGATCAAGACCTCAACATAAACCCAGCCACACTGAACTTGATAGAAAAGAAAGCCAGAAACACCCGCCAACACATTGGCACAGGTGACCACTTCATAAATATAACACCAATAGCACAGACACTAAGAGAACAACAATCAATAAATGGGACCTTCTGAAACTGAGAAGCTTCTGTAAGGCAAAGAACATGGTCAATAAGACAAAAAATGACACCCTACAGAAAGGGAAAAAATCTCCACCAACCATACAACTGACAGAGGAATGATCTCTAAAATATATAGAGAACTCAAGAAACTAGTGCTCAAAAACCTAAATAACCCAATGAAAAAATGGGGTTCAAGCTAAAAAGAGAATTATCAACAGAAGAATTCTAAATGGCTGAAAGCCACTTAAAAATTGCCAAACATCTTTAGCCATCAGAGAAATACAAATCAAAGCAACATTTGAGATATGACCTTATACCTGTCAGAATGGCTAAGATTAAAAACATAGATGACAACCTATGCTGGAGAGGATGCAGAGAGAGGGGAACACTCCTCCATAGTTGGTGGGAGTATAAATTTGTATAGCTACTCTAGAATGCAATACGGCAGTTCCTCAGAAAACTGGGACTCAATCTCCCTGAGGATCCAGCAATACTACTACTGGGCATATACCCAAAGGATGAACATTTGTACCCCAAAGGCATCAGCTCAACTATGTTCATAGCAGCATTATTCGTAAAAGCAAAAACCTGGAAGAAACCTAGATGTCCCAACTGAAGAATGGATTAACAAACTGTGGTACATCTACACAATGGAGTACTAATCAGCAGTAAAAAAAAAAAAAAAAGAAAGAAAAAATCCTAAACTTTGCAGGCAAATGGATAGATTTGAAGAATATCCTGAGTGAGGCATCACAAGCCTAAAAAGATAGGCATGGGATGCACTCACTCATAAGTAGATTTTAGATAAAAAGCAAAGAATACCCAAGCTTAAACCATAAGCACAACTTGGGATCAGAAAGAACTTAAGTAAGATATCCAGTAATTCACCTAGGAAGAGAAAATATAGATTTCATTAGCAAATTGAGAACGTAACAGGTCGTGACCAAGAGGAGGTGGGAACAAATCATGAGAGAAGGAGAAGTTTCTGTGAGAGGAACATCAAATAGGGAGGGAGAAAAAAAGAGATGGATATTTTGATAGAGGAAGCCAATGCAGGGCTGGAAAGAGACAAGGTTCTAGGGAAACCTCTAAGAACACAAAGGATGTCCCTGTTTAGGTCCCCAACCAATAATGGAGAAGGTACATAAACAGGACTTCCCCTATAAACAAATGAATAACCACCCTAAGTGTCATCACAGAACCTACACCCAACTATGAATGAATGTGTGAACATAAAGATTCATGGCTGAGCATTGAGCCAAGATCCCCTTCCAGCTCAAGAGTATAGGAGAAGAGTGTATATGTGCAAGGGGATAGAGATTATGGGGAGGAGTCCCACAGAGATGGCTGGCTGGAGCTCTGGGAACCCTACTGAATAAAGAACAGTCCCTGGGGAACAATGGGAAAAAGAGCCAGGCCATCCAAGAGTAGACAACTGTCTATTAGCATGGTCAGTATGTAGAGCCTCGAGGGGTGGGATCAGACTGTGTTCCTATAAATGGACTGGCACCCTGGAGCCCATTTCCTGCAGAGGAGTGCCTAACACAGTCTTGATATTGGAATAAGAAAAACAGACTTTCCTGGAGTGGATTCTCCCCACTGAGCTGACTCACCTTGGGACTTTGTGCCCTTTTGGTGGAAGGGATGGGGAATGACTTGGAGTGGGGAGGCAGAAGGCAGACTGGCAGGGATTTGGAAAGAGGAAAAGGAGGTGGGGGCATGGGAGTACATAAAAAAGCCCTTTTTTAAAAATAAAGTCAATGTCACACTAACACTATTGTAAGCCTGTCCTTTGTTGTCTTAGCAAATCCAGTCATATTTTTCTAAAAAAAATGGAGAATGAAATCAAATATCAAAATTATATTCTACTGCCATTAAGTGGAAGGATGGATGAGCAGGGGGATACATGGAAAAAAAGACTTTTTAAAAATAAATAGCCAACATCAAACTTAATGGAGAAAAACCCAAAGTAATCCCACTAAAATCAGGAACTAGATAAGGATGTCCTCTCTCCCCTTCTTTATTCAATATAGTTCTTGAAGTTTTAGCTAAAGCAATAAGAGAATGAAAGGAAATTAAGACGATACAAATTGGAAAAGAAGAAGTGAATCCATCTCTATTTGCAGACGATATGATTGTATACATAAGTGACCCACAAAATTCTAACAGGGAACTTCTCCAGCTGATAAACACCTTAAGCAATGTAGCAGGATACAAAATTAACTCAAAGAAATTAGTAGTGGCATTATTCGTAATAGCAAGAACCTGGAAAAAACCTAGATGTCCCTCAAATGAAGAATGAATTAACAAGCTGTGGTACATCTACATAATGGAGTACTACTTAGCAGTAAAAGAAAAGAAATGATATCCTAATATTTTCAGGCAAATGGATGGATTTGGAGAATATCCTCTTGATCGTGGTATCACAAACCCAGAAATTTAAGCAGAAGATGTAGTCACTCATTAGTGGACTTTAAACAAAAAGCAAAGCATGTCCAAGCTGCAAACCACAACCATTGAACAGCCTGGGATCTGAAACACCTTGGACCTGCACCTTGGAGCCCATTCCCTCCAGAGGAACACCTGACACAGACTTGATGTTGGGGTAAGGAAAGTGGATCTGCCTGGGGTGGATGCTGAAGTGAACCACCTTGGGACCTTGGGACCTCCTGCCCTTGCTGGGGAGGAGATAAAGAACTGTGGAGAAGAGAGAGAGTGACTGGGAGGGGTGGGAGAGGGAAGGGAGTGTGAACAAGGGGCTACATGGATAGAACATATAACTTTATTCATAATAAAAATAAATAAATAAGTAAATAGATAAATAAGTAAATAAATGGTGAGTGAATAGATTCAGGTATATTGAAACAAAAGTTAGAAAAATGTTGCAGTTTATTATACAGTAGACTCCCTTTAAAGTACTTTAATGATACAAAGAAAAAATACTCACTTTTGATCATATTTGACTACCAAGCTATAGCTTTTTGGCCTGGAATTCCATGAACTTACTCCATGTTTGTCCTTAGTATTTATTTGCTTTCTCGATATACCTTTTTTTAATTTCAAACTTTACTATGAAGCTATTCATCATTCTAATTCTGTCAAGTTTCTGCCTCATTTGATTTTTCTCTTCTCTTTAGTCTTTTCTATAATTCCTTGTATGAACCCTGGGCTATACCTTAGGACTAAATATTCCATCCTGAGTTACTTTCTGGCTTTTCTTTCCCTGAATGTGTCATTACTACTGATTGAAAATCTAGGACTGTGAGCCAGATTATTGGAATTAATTTAACTTACTAACCAGGATATCAGCTGTACCCAGGATAAACAGAACAGAACAAAAATATGATTTTTTTAAGATGCTGAAAATGGTAGAGATACTTTGGACACTTAAGATTGAAATCTGTCATTTTGTCCTATTGACAGTGTCCTTGTCTTTACAGAAGCTTCTTAGCTTCAAGAGATCCCACTTATTGATTGTTGTTCTTAGTGTCTGTGCCACTGGTGTTATATTTAGGAAGTGGTCGCCTGTGCCAATTCATAGAAGTGTATTTCCCACTTTCTTTTCTATCAAGTTCAAAGTGGCTGGGTTTATGCTGAGGTCTTTGATCCACTTGGATTTGAGTTTTGTGCAGGGTGACAGGCTTGGATCTATTTGCATTTTTCTACACACTATCATCCAGCTATGTCAACACCATTTGTTAAATATACTGTCTTTTTTACACTGAATATTTTGGGCCTCTTTGTCAAAGACCAGTTGTTCATAGGTTTTTGGGTTAATGTCTGGATCCTCAATTCTATTCCATTGGTCTGTTTTTATGCCAGTACCAGGCTGTTTTTATCACTGTAGCTCTATAGTATAACTTGAAGTCAGGGATGGTGATGCCTCCTGAGGTTCTTTTGTTGAGCAAAATTGTTTTGGCAATCCTGGCTTTCCTGTTATTCCAAAATATTGTGTTGGGATTTTGATGGGCAGTGCATTGAATCTGTAGATTGCTTTTGGTAGAATTGCCATTTTTAATATGTTGATCCTACCTAAATGACAGCCTACAGAATGGGAAAAGATTTTCACCAACCCTACAGGTGATAGAGGACTAATCTCTAAGATATATAAAGAACTCAAGAATCTAGAGCCCAAAACCTTGAATAACCCAATCAAAAATGGGGTTCAGATCTAAAATGGGAATTCTCAGCAGAAGAATTTCGAATGGCTGACAGGCACCTGAAAAAGTGCTCTTCATCTTTAGCCATCAGAGAAATGCAAATCAAAACAACTTTGAGATACCTGTTAGATTGTCTAAGATAAAAGACAAAGATGACAGCCTATGCTGGAGAGGATGCAGAGCAAGGGGAACACTCCTCCATTTTTAGTGGGAGTGTAAGCTTTTTTAGCCACTTTGGAATGCAGTATGGCATGAAGCAAAAAAAAAAATAAAAACTGAAGCTTCTCAAGCCAGGTTATGCTCAGCTACAGATAAAGAAAGCACAGTACGTCACAGTTAATGCCCATGGATGCGCTATGGCCACCACAAATTTCTGCTAAGCAACAACCCTTCTACAGACAAACCAGAAGTTTTGTTTTTGTTTTGTGTATGTGTGTCTTTAAAATCACTTAATTCACCCATCATCTTTCTCAGTTTCAGGAGGTCCCACTTATTGATTGTTGTTCTTAGTGTCTGTGCTACTGGTGTTATATTTACAAAGTGCCAGTGCGTTGTAGGGTATTTCCTACTTTCTTTTCTATCAAGTTCAGTGTAGTTAGCTTTATGTTGATGTCTTTGATCCACTTGGATTTCAGTTTTGTGCAGAGTAATAGGCTTGGATCTATTTGCATTTTTCTACATATTGCCATCCAAATGTGCCAAAATAATTTGTTGAAGATACTATCTTTTTTCATTGAATATTTTTAACCTCTTTGTCAAAAATCAGGTATTCATAGGTTAATGTCTGGGTCTTCAGTTTGATCCCATTGATCCACAACTCTTTTTTGTGTTATGGCTTTTTTGGTTTTGGTGTTTTCTTTGAGTGATTTATCTATTTCCACTATTGAGTCTTCCATTCCAGAGATTCTCTCTTCCATGTCTTGACTTTTGTTGGTAATGCTTGTATCTGTAGATCCAGATAGTTTCTTCAGATTTTCTATTTCATCCTTTCCTTTGTTTCGTGCCTTCTTTGTTGTTTCTATTTCAATTTTTAGTTCCTGGAATGATTGTTTCATTTGTTGGGTTTCTATTTCTTGGTTTTCTTTGTTTTCTTTAAAGGATTTGTACAACTCTTCCATTTTTTCTTCTATTTCTTTAAGGGACTTTTTCATATCCTCTTTTAAGGCTTCCATAATCTTCATAAGGGTGTTTGTATTGTTTTTTACTGTTTCCTCTTCATTGCTCTGTTTAGGTCTTGGTGTTGTAGAGACATCAGCTTCTTCTGGTGGTGACTTGTTGTTATTTATATTGTTATATGTATTTTTGCACTGGCATCTGCCCATGGTTTTCTTGGTTCACTCTATTCAGGTCTTAATGAAATCTTAGTCAGTTGTGGCTACAGGGGTTGTGTGTCTCCTGTCTGCTCTGGAGTCTGCATGATTTCTTGTTATGGACAGGTCACATGATCCTCGCTGTCTGACGCCACCTGACTCCCACTCTGCCTTAGACACCACAGGGTCACACTGTTCAGAGAGATGTCAGTCCCTCTGTGATGACGCAGCTTGCCTTGAAGGCAGGGCCCAGACGTCTATGATGTGACCCCTGGGGTTGCTGGGGAAGGCTTTTCTCAGCCATGGCCCAGTGCAGGCCTGTCTGTGAGGTCAAATCTGGGACTGTGCTCTGGCTTCTGGGATGAGGTCCCTGGAAGCCGGGCGGGGCTGGAACTTGTTCATCTCCCCCTCCAAGCTGAACCTTGGATCTTCACTGTCTGAAGCCAACTGAGTGTCACTCTGCCTCTGACAACATGGGGTCATGCTGTTCAGAGAGATGTCCGTCTCAAAACATTTTAAGATAAGAATTCAAGGCTTCAAAGAATATAAATAACAGAAAACTATGACATCACCAAAGATGTAAGATAAACGTCTGGTAGATGAACTCAAGGAAATGAAGAGATCTATGTCTTACTTTGCTAAGAACTATCAACAAAGCCATACACAGAATGGACATATACATTGAGGAGACATACAATGGACTTTTATTTAGTCTTACTATTAAAGTTCTTTTTACCACTTTAAACAATATGAGTGCAGTTAGAATAAAATAAACCAGACACAAGAATATAAATACTATATGATATTACTATATTTGAACCCTAAAATACTCCAAATCCTGAGAACAGGGAGTAGAATGGTAGCTTCCAAAGATTAACAAGAGGAGAAAATGAATAGATGATGTTTTCAACATACAAATTTTCTGTATTTCATAATATATTCTGAACATCTAAAATAAACATAGTGCTAATTATCTATAATAAATATTGTTTATTAATTTTCTTTTTTCCTTCTTTATTTTGTATTTATCAAAAAAAAATAAAAAGAATTTAAAAATGTGGAAGAATTAACAATAACTATACAGAGGATAATAATCATAAGCATGGCTTATCAAGGGTGGAAATGCAAATAAGATTGCTACACATATATTTTCTTTGTGTTCAGCTTTCCCTCTGAATTTTTTTTTCCATCTCTGTATATCCTTATTCAAGGTCTCTTCCCCCTTCCACCACATCTGGTCGTTTTTCTTCTCTGCAACTCCCCATCCCCTCCCTTGGCAGGGAGCAGACAGTCCCATGGTCCTACTGGCCCAATAATGCTTGGATCAGTCTTCACTCCTGGCCAAATCCAGTTTTGTTCCCCCTCCCTCAAGAGTGAGTCAGGTGTTCCTATAGATGGACTGGCGTTTGAAGGGTCAGTCCAGGGTGTTTTTGATCCCAAGCTGTTCAGTGGTTGTGGTTTGCTGCTTGGGCATGTTTGACTTTTTTTCTTATTTGTTTAGAGACCACTAGTGAGTGAGTACATCCCCTGCTTATCTCTCTGAGTTTGTGATACTTTGCTCAGGAGGATATTCTCCAAATCTATCCATTTGCCTGTGAATTTTAGGATATCATTTTTTCTTACTGCTGAGTAGTATTCCATTGTGTAGATGTACCACAGTTTGTTAATCCATTCTTCAGTTGAGGGACATC
>PVIH01030621.1:0-11942 GCA_004025045.1 Sigmodon hispidus | reverse complement strand
GGGATCAGAAACACCCTGGACTGACCCTTCAAACCCCACTCCAACTATAGGAACACCTGACTCACTCTTGAGGGAGGGGGGAAAGAACTGGATTTGGCCAGAAGTGGAGACTGATCTAAGCATTATTGGGTCAGTGGGACCATAGGACTGTCTGCTCCCTGCCCAGGGAGGAGATGGGCAGTTGCAGAGAAGAAAAATGGTCGACCAGATGTGTTGGGAGGGGGAAGAGACCTTGAATAAGGATATATAGGGAAAGCTGAACACAAAGAAAATATATGTGTAGCAATCTTATTTGTATCTCTACCCTTGATAAGCCATGCTTATGATTCTTATCCTCTGTATAGTTATTGTTAACTCTTCTGCATTTTAAATTCTTTTTACTGTTTTTTTTTTGATAAATACAAAATAAAGAAAAAAAAAAGAAAATAATTTCAAAACACTACAAAAAAAAAAAAAGAAAGATATGCATGTCATCAAGTAGTAAACTTAACTTGGGATTATTACTAAATAGTTTCGAATATTATCACTGAATACTTTTGAATACTAAGTATTTTAGTATCTGCATAGACCTAACTTTTCATTATGTGTGCATTTTTATATATTTGTGCCTGTGTGTAGGTATGCAATTGTGGGTTAATTCTTGACTCTGTGGGTGACCACAGAGTCAAGAATATGTCCTCAGAACTTTTGGGTCTGGAATTTCAGGTTGTTATGAGGCCTCCAATGTGCGTATTTGAAACTGAATTCAGCTCCTCTGAAAGAACAGCACGCTTTTTTAATTTTTGCTACATCTCTCTAGCCTCAGACATAACTTTTATAGCTGTCAATGCTTTGTCTAAAAGCATTTAAATTAGAGGACTATCAAGCATTTCCAAATTTTCAAAGTAACTATTTTCTTCAAGAAGAATAGTTTTCCCGTTTGGTAAATTGCCACTTTTCACTTGAAAGGATAGATTAAAAGAATATGTTTAATTGCAATCATCTAAGAATTAGAGTGATAGGGAAAATGTGAGCATATTCAATAGATACGGGATCCAAACCTAATGACTTGTCTTTCAAAGTGAAGAAGATTTTGGGTAATAGCCAAAGAATAAATAAATATATATGAGTCTGCTTTGATGTAAATAAATGAGTGAATAATGCATAAGAATGTAAATTAGAAAAAAGGACTGCTCTTTCTCACAGAAGCATTTCAATCAGAATAGAAAAGAAATGAGGGAAATGTGAAATCATCACTGGGACATAGGGTGGAGAGATTTGTCTTACAAGGAAGATCCTCATGGTGTACTCTAAAACTGCTAAGTGATATAGGAAGAGAAGATTATCAGAAATCATCATGGTATTGAAGTAAAGAAATAAAGTTAGAGATATACAGTTCTATGTTAAGACTTCTAACAGGACAGAAGATAAACTTGACAGACCACATTCTAAACATGTAGTCAAGGTAAACATCACTGTCAACAAGACACAGTTGAAGTAAGATACCTGAATAGGATGATATGTACAGGAGCATCTACACTGATCAAAAGCATAATATTGTCATCATGAGAAGATGTTTGTCTACCTCAAGATAAGTGATATTCTTCCAGTGGAACAAAGAAATAAAGCCATGAGTTTGGAGACTAAGGACTATGAAAACTAAATGCAATGTTGGATCTTGGATTGACTGCTGAAGCGAGATTAGAATGAGGAAAATGGTGAGATTCAGGCATGTAGTATAATTAGTGAAGTCTTAAAACTTGAAGTTGAAGGAATTTAAAAGATTTTTATCTTTTATAATAGCACAGGAGACAGTCTGGGAGGGATGACATACCACAACCTAATCTCAGTTCCATGCAAACCATGCATACAATCATGAACACGGTTTAGTTGCTGCTTCTTAAATTATAACAACTTAAACATGGTATTTAATGAATTAAACATGAGACTAAATGTATCATAAAATTAATAATAAATAAATGGTGTAACTGATGAATAGTAAACATGAAATAAAGCAGGTTGCTGCAGATACAACATAGGAACCTGTTTACCAAAGTTTTAAAAAAAAAATTAGCAAAATTTCTACTCTAAAACACTGAAAAAAGTTACCAAAGAACAATTAAGCATATAATTTAGTAAAATTGTTTATTATCATTTTATGTTTGAAACATAAGCTAAATATTGCCTTTGGAAATTCCAGTTATTTTTCTTGCATTTTCCAGTAAATGCCGAAACTCTACATTAGGGGAAAACAGCTTAAAATCTGACAGCTTAAGAACTTTAACAATATATATAAATTATATTTTTTATTTATAGGGAGGCATTGCTATGATATGTTTATGGATATCAGAATAGAGCTTGTGAGAGTGAGTTCTTTCTCTCCATTATTTCAATCCTGGATATTGAACTCATGTCATTAGATGTGGTGGTAAGCACCTTTACTGGATGAGCTATTTTACTGGGCCTCAACAATATTTGTGAGAAGGATTAGAAAGTAAAGTCAATGTGTAAAGTATCTATTCTGCAATGCTCACTTACCTAAATATTTATATAAGCAACACACTCATAACAATATCATGAAATGTGTAGTAGTAATGTTAGAGTAGAAGTAATAAGAATCTATTTATCGTCACACTTAAGGCATACAGTTCAATAAACTGTCAATGTAACAAAGAAAATGATCTATTGTTTTGGGAAGTCTTATTGTTTTTATGAGAAAACCAGAGCACAGGATATATGGGCTTCGAGTAAAATTTTGCTCTCCGAGCCTGCACCAGAATCTGTGCTGGCAACACATCTGTCTGTCACTGAAACATTAATGAATGAAGGAACAAAATCAGACCAAAATCTGACAAGTGTTAGTAGAGAAAACTGAAACAACAACAAAAAAAGACACCGGACATAGTAAAAAAAAAAAAAAAAAAAAAAAAAAAAAAAAAAAAAAAAAAAAAAAAAAAGCAGTGTTTTATCATGAGTGTTCAGTGGAGAAATCACAATTGGGCAATAGGAAAGTCCTTCATTGGGTTCATTCACTAATATGTATATGTATAAATGTATATGTGTATATTAATTTTCATCTACATTTGCATTTCTTTTACTTTGGAGACAAATAAATTATAAACAAAATTATTTGCTGACACTAAAACTGATATGACTCAATTCTTTTAAGGCATTTGGATGTACTCAAGTTTTAAACCACTACAAAAACAATTTTAATAATGTTGAAGTAAATTTCCATTATTTGCTCATTACATGGTTGTGTAAATCAGCCAAGAAAGGCAGGCTTGACAAACTTAGAACTCATAAATGATTATCAAAGATCATTCAAATTTAACTTCCTGGATAACATTTTCTCAATGTCAGTTACATGTGATAAAGTAAAATTTTTTTACGCAGAATAGCTAAGACATGGGCATAAAGTGACTATGGCACCTAAAGTTACGCAGATAGGACTCATCTGGAAGATACCTTCACTTGATAATGTTATAAAAGAAAAGTGAGGGGCTGGAGAGATGGCTCAGCGGTTAAGAGCTCTGACTGTTCTACCAGACAACATGAGTTCAATTCCCAGCATCCACATGACAGCTAACAACTGTCTGTAATTCCAAAACCTGACACTCTTACAGAGTTATACATGCAGGCAAAACATCAATTCACATAAAATTTAAAAAAATATTTTTTAAGAAAGAAAAGTTTTAAATATATATATGTAGCTATGGAAAATGTATCAAAACTTGACTTAATCTATCCATTTAACAAAGTCTAATTTGGTTTTAAGCTTTTGTTGCTTTTCAGTTTTCTCCACGTTCCTCATTTTTTTTTAAAGAGCACACAATCATATAGTAATAGTAGAAGTTTATGAAGGATAGTCATTGTAACTATTAATCAGCAGATGGTTTATATTGATTTATTTCATGGAACTACACTTTCCATGGTTTGTTTAGTAGTTCAGAAAAGTTTGAGCTTTTAATATTTGAATAGTCAAATGCACATGTGGATTTTACCTCCTTGCTATGTATTATAGAAATACATTCAATTCAAAAGGTTTTAGGAAATATTAAACATATTTGTTTTATGTATATATATTCACTTCATTTATGATCATGTGCCTGAAAACACTCAGGATTACAAAGATGTTGACATGTTTTCATGTATAGTAGTCCTGATTCTATTAACAGAATGCCAGGAGTGATCAAGGAGTTTATTGATTTATTTTTATTTTACTTATGTGTTTGTAATATATCTGTGTAGGGTTGTGCTCATGAGTTCAATGTTCCCAGAGGCCAAAAGATGTAATATTATCTGGATCTGGAGTTATAGACAGTTGAAAGCTACCATGTGGATTCTGAGACCAGAATCCAGGCACTCTGCAAAATCAGTAGATGCCTTTGAATCCTAAGCCATCACTCCAGCCTGGCTTTACCTTTTAATGTACATGCTTTGCACAAACTAATGGTAATAATACATGTTAAACACACAACTCAAAGACCTTTCAGATATATACTTACTAATTTTTCATTATCGATTTCAAATTATATCACTTTTGATGTTTTGCATTTACCTAATTGCAAAATTTTGCCCAAGTATGAAGTGCCCAAAATATTGGCATTACAATCTGAATTACACTGTTCTATCTGGTAAATTAATGTAAACAAAATGTGTAGCAGTGTATAATATGAACAGATATTGAATAAGTATCTCATTAAGTATCTTCTGTGCAATGAACCCTTTCAGTTCCATCTTGTATTGATTCCAAAGTTAATGCAAGTCATTAAAACATTTGCTTATATGCTGTCCAGCCTAGGTAAAATGTAAATTATCCTGTGATATTTTATAACATTGTTCCTTCAATTGAATTTTTCATCTGAAATACTTTATGTTATTATTTTTTTATTTTCAATATGTGCCTGCCTCAACAGAGTAAAAATTACATGAAGCCAGAGTAGTTTATTCATGTACATTTGTCTTTGTTCTCATGTGTTTGTGTGTGTGTGTGTGTGTGTGTGAAATATGTACATTTGTTTATGTTGTATATGTGGGTTCACATATCCTGCTTTAATGTTTGATGTCTACATTGATAATGTTTACAGATATTGAAAGTGTTATAGGTAACCATGGGCACACTTAGTCCTTTAAGTAGATGATAGGGATTTGATCTCAGGTCCTCATGCATATAAATCAAGGAAACTTATTTGCAGGCCCTTTCTCCAATGCCTTACACATGCTTTTAAGCTTAGAATTTACAAGATGCTCCAGCATAGAACCTAACCCCTAGATACTTATTAAGCAAATGCTGAGAAAAAAATCAAATTTAAAAAGTGAGAAAAAAATAGTTTAACTATAATCTTAATTACACTTATGTGCATTAGGATATAATAGAAGATAAAGAAAACAAGCATTATAATTTTGTCACTTTTACATTTTTGTTAGTTTTGTTAGTTTTCTATTTTCTAATATTATTTCTCTAGTATAGTAACATCAAGAAAAGCAATCATGGAAACATGACAGGGCAGGCATCAGCATAGTGTAGCTAGGGTGCTGTGTGAGCTCAGAATAACTGGTGACACAAAGCCAATCTGGTAATTAATTAATCCATAATGACTTGTCAGGTTTCAGCAGTATGGTAATACCTTAATCCCTCTGTGCTTCAAATGCCAATATCTTTCAACTGACCTTTGGAAAGTTTTTTTTTTTTTTCATGTACACATTCATATGTAATGACATTAGACAAGGACAAATGGAAAGGCTGTAGATTAGTCTTATGGACTACACAAAAGTACAAATAAATTAGGACAAGAATATCAAGTAAATAACCATGTGTGGTGTTTACATTTATATATGTTTACAGTTTCATGTCTCAGGTCTGTACATGAGTGTGAAATGTTGAAATTAAAACTAGGTATCTTTCTAATTAGTCTCTACTTTATTTATTGAGGAAGTATTTACAATTTAAAGGGACTAAAGAAAGTCACTGCCTAGAATATAGTCACAGACATCACTGTTTAGAGTCCCAGATCAATGTTTCTTCATACATATGTTTCCAATTTACACCATGACTTTATGAAAGCATGAATTTCAAAGGATAAAACACACATAGAATTTTCTGGTGTTGTAACATGCAGAAAACCAAATCAGTAAGTCAGTGGATGGGCCTTATTTAGTCTTTAATGTGGTCTTCTCTTGGAAGAAGGTGCTATAATGTTAATATAAGTTCCCAGTGCCCACATTGTCTTTTTCAAGTGGGGAATGATGTATTTGATGTTTAGAATTGTTCTACTAAAATGATGCAGGAGCCAACTATGCTCATTTACATTTTTCTGACACTTAATTTTTTCATATTTTTAAAGTTACATACACAGTTAAGTTCTTTCAACCCTTCTTTGCTTGTTTTATGGGAAGATGATGTGCTACTGTGTTGATTTGAATTTTACTTGAAAACATATATTGCTGTAGTTTAGTCTCTCTAGATCATTCTCTCTTTAACAACACAGCCAATTTCCCAGCATCTTAATCATTTTCATTGCCTAGACCTGGACTGCCTCCAAACTATCTGTATCCTTGGATCAGTACAGGTTGTAAGAAAGCATAATCTATGGAGGTAATTAAAGCGAAAATTTAGTAATACTCAGTTGTCTTCTGACATTGATTGTAAAAGTCTGTATTTCATAAAATGATATAAAATGCAGTAATTTTTCACTACCTTGTACTTACCCTCCACCTTTGTAGTTACAATATATCAGAAATCATCTGAAAATTTCAACTTGCTGGTAGTTACCATATAATGTCTAAGAAAGGATTGCAGGACAAAGAAAGGGTTCGTGCATGATGGGTGAGCCTTCTGTCTGCAAAAAGAAAGAGAGAAGTATTACAATGTATGTTGATGCTTTTGTACTGCCAATACTATTTTTTACATTATTGGTTTAGTCTTTAATATATTTTCCCAAGTTTTCAATGTATAATACCCATCTCCCCATACTTCCATCCAAGTTCTCATGGATCCTGACCTCCTCATTATTTGCACTTTTCTGTTTTATGTTTTTCTTCATTTATTAATAGCTCATTGAGACAAAAAAAAGAAAAAAAAAAGAAAAAAAAAAAACAGTGCTACCCATAAAAGAAACCAAGAAGGCATAGTCTGTTCAACAATGGAAACTTTTTAACTTCTAAATTTTGACTATCATTTTAATAGTAAAGTCATGTCTGGTTATACAATTGTAAAGAATCAAAAGGAAACCACTGCCTAAATGTTTTAGTTAAAGATCATTTTAAGTACATACTTCTAGGAAGGTTACAATTTCTACCTTTGCGTCTCCCAACTAATAGCTCCACATTTGGGTGAGGCTTTTCAGTCCTGTAGATGTATGTTAGACCTTTAACTGGTTTGATTTTGCACTCATTTTGTACACACAATCATAGATGATTATTTTTACTACAGATATCTGATTGTATCCAGTAGACACTATTTCAAAGCAGTCCTGACCTCCAGGCCATCTTTTTTTTTGTTCCCTCAGACATGTATTATGCTCCCTTCAATGATGGATAGTTCTTACCTCTCAAGAAAATATAAGTTTTATAAAAAGATAATAAAAAGTGTTTTTGTTTTGTTTTGTTTTACTTTTTGCTCCAATGGTTGATTGCAAGGAATACTCCATGGATAAGGTTTAAACAAATCTGGAATTAAAACTGAATTTTTACTTAAGATATAGTATCCTTACATATTTTATCCTAAATCCAACTTAGAAAACTAAGAATAAAATAAATATCAAATAGTCTCAAGTATAACTATAACAAATTTTACCACTTAGAAATCATGAGATATTAGTTTCAAAGCACTTTAGTGTTCATCTTTTTTTTTTGTCAGAAGCAGTATGTGAGGTAATAGGCTGGTAATCACCAGAACTAATTGAGATATTGAAAATAGTTAACATTAGTTAATAGGTATAGCTCTTTATTAAGCCATTCTAGTATTAGATAAGTAATTTGAGTGGTAATTGATAGCAAAGTAAATCAGCATTCCACTGATCATTAAGTATAATCACTATTTATTAATTTTGTACCTATTTACTAAAATGTATTGTGTATATAAAGACTTAAGATTATTTTGTAGCTGAAACATGATGTTCAATTTATTAATCTCAGTGATACATTAATGTAGGCATAATGATATATTATGTTTCAAATATGTAAATACTTTGTAAAAAACAAGAATTAATTTTGTTCAGTGAAAGTGTTTCAGACTGTGTATAACAAACCTTTCTAATTGCAATACAAGTGTTTAATTAAACTTCAACTTAACATAAAGTAATAATATCAGGAATAAATTATATTTTCTGTGTGCAAAGTATTTATAAAAATCATCTGTATATAACCTTAAAAACATTTTAATTTTGTTTAACTTATTTCCATTTTAATTAAAGTTTTAGATCATTTTTTATTTCAGTTTATAAATGCATATGTGTATCTTTGCATATGACAATTTTTTGTGCAAGTGCTGATGGAGTTCAGAAGACTACACCAATACTTCTGTCTAGAAGTACATGTTTTAGAAATTTTTAGACTGCATTTTTTTCTGCAATCAGCATGATCCTATTTCTTTAATGGAGACATCGCTTTAAACCACTTAACTATTTTTTGCTAATATTTAATATACAATTAGTTTCCTTTGATCATTAATAAATGGGTACATAAACATATAATTTCTTAAATTAGAACATAAAAATTAAGTGAATTATCATCACAGAAATTGCATCTATAATTTTATGTAATTAAAATTTTGGCCATAGCAAATGGCTCAGTTGGTTAAATATTCACTAGAAAATCTAGAAGTTCTCAGTTTGAATATCCACGGTTATGTAAAAACCAGTACATAACAAGAGTGTAATGATACCAGCCATGATATGAATGGGAGCTAGCGATGGGGGAATACTTGATCTTTCCTGACTAGTTATCTTGGTCCAAAACAACAAACAGTCAGAGAAGCTGTGGATGAAACAAGGCAGAAAGCAAGAATCTACACTCAAGATTGTTCTCTTGCCTCCATGAGCACTATGGTACACATGCACCTCCATTCACACACATGTGAAACACACTAAGTAAAAAATGTTTAAGCATGGAAAGCATGGCTTCTCTTCTCCAGTTCATTCAAGACAGGGAATTAATCTTTTACTGCTATAATATATAATGGACATAATGCAAAATTGAGAGGGGCATTATAGAAACATTTATGCCTATTTCTTCCACAGCTCTGAGCTATCCACACAGTCACTGCAACCTAATATCAGACCAGCAAATAAGGCAGCTCCTGTTGGAAAAATAATCTGCTACAAATGCTTCTCTACTTTATTGTGGTAATTGATTACATTTATAGAGCCTTCATAAAGTTCTGAGCTTTTATAATACAAAATGGCAGTTATCACCATGCAAAGTGGTCTATTGTCACCTCTTGATGAGGACTTTATTGCAGCTGCAGACCAATATTGTATAGGGGAATGCAGTAGTCATATGTTATTTGTAAGCACAAGATCAGAGCAGGCTAGAGTATTGGTGTATAAAATTTATTGTCTTATGAGCTCCAATAATTATATCTAACAGTTACAGAAATATGTGGGAAATACAAGACTTGTTAAGAGGCTACAAAAGAGATAGTTTCTCTTGTTGTTAGGTAACTACATTAAGTATTACTACTCAGATGCCAGGACAAGTTCTCAGAATACATTACTGAGTGATTGCCAGTGGCTGTCAAAGTCAACTTGCAAGCATGAAGCTCCTGGGATCACAGTGCTCAACAGAGCATGCTAGAGGACCTCTTTTGGGTATAACATTTTGGCATTATACAGTCTCTTATTAGGTTAGTAAAGTTTTTCTGCAGGAGCCAAACTAAACATCTGAATTATAATTAAAAGATGATAATTTTTTTATTCTTTAAGATTTATACTCAAGGGGACAAAAGGAAACTATTTACTTTTAGAGTAATTTATCAACACATGATGTATTAGTCTTTAAGTAAATATTATGATCAAAATGTTAGAATGGAGTTTCCTGGGTATAGATCCTTAGTTGTGGACTGATAGGAGTATAAACTCATACACAGCAGAAAATGTGCTGTCTGTATATTCCTGAGATTCTTTATGCTCTAATTGTCTAGAAACTTGTTCTGACTATTGGAGTGAGTAGTCAAGGACATTCTCCTTTATTAGGAAAAGAATGCATGTTTCATGATTTTCCTGATAAAACTTTCTCAGATCCATACCCTGATTGTGTCCCTACTTGGTACATTGTGACCTTATTTGACAGGCTGTCATCTTGGTTCTCACTCTAACTAGAGTTTGATTTCTAAATACTTGTGAGTATTTCTATTTGAAGTTCATATGATTGTATATATGAGTGATCCACAAAATTCTACCAGGGAACTTCTACAGCTAATAAACACCTCCAGCAATGTAGCAGGATACAAGATTAACTCAAAGAAAACAATAGCTCTCCTATAAACTAAAGATAAAAGGGCTGAAAAAGAAATAAGGGAAATACATGTGTGGTATTTTAACGTTCTGCTATTCTGCTTATCATGTCAAAAGTGAGAGCTCAGTTGGGAATTCAGGGATACTATCTTATATCTTAGTATAAAATACATTATAAAAATTGTTTTGAATATTGGATTCAGACTTAAATACAATTATAAAATATAATTACAACTTCATGCTAAAATTTGCATACAAAACAGAAATATGTAAATTAGTAAATTGAAGTCCCTGTTCATGTGTGAAAACTCTACAACTTCTATGGTTTATTTTTTTATATTATCTAGAGGAGACTTGATTGTTTTTTTTGTTGTTGTTGTTTTTTTCCTTCTTTATTTTGTATTTATCAAAAAAAACAGTAAAAAGAATTTAAAAATGCCGAAGAGTTAACAATAACCATACAGAGGATAATAATCATAAGCATGGCTTATCAAGGGTGGAAATGCAAATAAGATTACTACACATATATTTTCTTTGTGTTCAGCTTTCCCTCTGAATATTTTTTTTTCCATCCCTGTATATCCTTATTGAAAGTCTCTTCCCCCTCCCACCACATCTGATCATTTTTCTTCTCTGCAACTCCCCATCCCCTCCCTGGGCAGGGAGCAGACAGTCCTATGGTCACACTGGCCCAATAATGCTTGGACCAGTCTTCACTCCCGGTCAAATCCAGTTTTGTCCCCCCTCCCTCAAGAGTGAGTCAGGTGTTCCTATAGATGGACTGGGGTTTGAAGGGTCAGTCCAGGGTGTTTCTGATCCCAAGCTGTTCAGTGGTTGTGGTTTGCAGCTTGGGCATGTTTGGCTTTTTTTCCTGTTTGTTTGTTTAGAGACCACTAGTGAGTGAGTACATCCCCTGCTTATCTCTCTGAGTTTGTGATACTTCGCTCAGGAGGATATTCTCCAAATCCATCCATTTGTGTGTGAATTTTAGGATATCATTTTTTCTTACTGCTGAGTAGTCTTCCATTGTGTAGATGTACCACAGTTTGTTAATCCATTCTTCAGTTGAGGGAACATCTAGGTTGTTTCCAGGTTCTTGCTATTACAAATAATGCTGCTATGAACATAGTTGAGCTAATACCTTTGGAGTGTGAATGTGTCTCTTTCGGGTATACACCCAGAAGTGGTATTGCTGGGTCCTTGGGGAGATTGATTCTCAATTTTCTGAGAAACCTCCATATTGTATTCCAAAGTGGCTGAACAAGCTTACAATCCCACCAACAATGAAGGAGTGTTCCCCTTACTTCCATCCTCTCCAGCATAGGCTGTCATCTGTGCCTTTTATCTTAGCCAATCTAACAGGTGTTAGGTGGTATCTCAAAGTTGTTTTGATTTGCATTTCTCTGATGGCTAAAGATGAAGAGCACTTTTTCAGGTGCCTTTCAGCCATTCGTAGTTCCTTTGCTGAGAATTCCCTTTTTAGATCTGAACCCCATTTTTTGATAG